>APFE031261735.1:0-12166 GCA_000404065.3 Pinus taeda
TTCAGGAATGGCAGTCATGAAAATGAAGGTTTATGGTATTGCAAAGGATGAATTTTGACTGAATGACTTCTCTTGAACGTGTCAGTGACACTAAAATGAATTGTTAGCGTTGACCCAAAACAAAGTGATGGATGGTATGATAGACCAATGGTATGATAACCATCAAGCTGATAACCCAACCCAAATAGTCACGGTGATGGAGTGAAAGTGTCATGTTCAAGAGTGACCTGCTACCATAAAGTGGTTTTCCCCTTTTTCCCATTTTCCCCAGTCATTGCTGACTAGTACCTCTTTATTTTTATAACGCTTGAGGAGGATAACATATGCTTGTTGTATAATTCCACCCTTTGGGTAAATCCATCGCTATTTGATGTTTTAATGAGTCTAGCGAAGGTGAAACTCGGTCTTGTCTAGATGGAAAAGTTTGTCGCTATTTTATGTTTTAACGAGTTTAACGATAGAGATAACTCAGTCCTTTCCATGTTTAGAGAGTTTGAAAAGTTACAAAAATAAAACTCCACTAGTTCTTTTTCGTAATAATCTCTCAAGCCCAAAAAAGTGTAAAATAATACAAGAGAGATGTTGTTTCCAATCTGTTAACACGCTGAAAGGACAAGTGCTCAACAATCTTTTTATGTTTAGAGAGTCTGAAAAGAGCTTAAAGAGGACTCCAAGGGGGCTCCTTTTTCATTTTTAACAGAGCTCGAAAAAGAGATAAAAGTGTGCTTTATGGTCAAAGGTACAATTTACAATTGAGCTCAAACTCTATAAGTCAGCTATAAAAACTGCTCAAAATACCACCAAATGGATTAAAAATACCCGTTTCATAGGAAAAAATAGGCAAATACTAATGTTTAGTTGATTAATGAACATGAAATAAACATAAAACAAGTTTTTACCATGACATTTTTACCATTTGGAACTTACCATTCAGTTTTGTGCTTTGAGCTAGTTTTTAACCTCGAACTTCATCAGCTGATTGCAAGAGATTCTGTGGACCATTTATCGAGCCATCAGGACCAAGTAGGATCTTAACCTCTCTTCTTCCTTTTCAGGTCATTCTTTTGTCATTTCATGCAAGTTTTAGGGTTTTGTGGGGCCCCTAGGGTTTCATTTTTTTGGCCTGGGATTAATGCAGGATTTCACATCGAAAACTGCACTGAAGAGCACCCAGATAGAAGGTTGCATTCTCTACAATGCACTGTCTTTGTGCTTGGGCTATGCTGGGTGAGTTTCCCAAGTTTGATTTAGCTGTTTGCTCCAAAATTTGTCCTATTTTTTGCATGGAAAGGATCCTAACTAAGATTATGATTGTGTTTGAAGCTTTCATCGGATCAGAATGCCGATTATATGGTGAGAAAGAGAGAGCAAAGAACAAGACATGGTAGTCCTAAACAATCTGGGTACAGTTGAGGCCCTCAAAAACTGTGAGTTACTCAAATACTTCAAGTTGTCCGGAATGAGGCAACAAATAGAATTACTGCAGTTCCTTATTCATGCATGGCATCCAAAAAATTAAACTTTTCACATTAGGGACAAGATGGTCCCTGTTACCATCGATGACATTTACTTTCTTACCACACTACTGAGGCGAGGTGCCCCCATCTCACTTTTTGGATTTGCTCGTGGAGGTGAGTCGGTGAGAGATTATATTAGAAAGTTTTGTCGGCCAAGTACACAACCTAGAAAGGATGTGAAAATAATCATCATGGATGTAGGTGATTTGCCTTTGAGAACGGTCCTCTTCACAATTGCAAAATTGGCTGGCAGTGTGACACTACATCTGGTGAACATATCATATATGCAGTATGCACTGGAGTGTCTAGAGCCAAAAGTTTTCAATTGGTGCGAGGCTATGCTTTCTTCATTGAAAGAACAATTGACCAAGAAAAAAAGTGGTAAGATGAATAATTTTTGCTATGGTTCGATCTTAATCACTTTTACCTCAGAGAGAATCCCATTGATGCAACCACAACATGTATCACTGGGTGTAGCTGCTCCTAGAGATCCACGTATGCAGAGGTGGGTCGAATTGATGGTTCGACATGCGGGTCAGTCAACAATCATTTTTTCCACTGCATTCTTCAGTTGGCCCAAGGGACAACATCTTGTCATCAAGGAGCATCCATACTTAGGGATGGATTTCTGTGGAGATCCAGATCTGATTCTACCAGTTGGAGCACAATGGGGTGCTATGGTAAATTGTTTGACCAAAATTGTTTTTTTATTTTTACAAGTTTCAACATGTTTTTTGTGTTTTTAATGTTTCCAAGACTAAACTAAAATCATTCTTATGCATGCAGATGTGGGGACTGTTTGACCTGTGGGGCACCAACAGGGTGCAGGTGTTGCCGACGTAGAGAAACATTGTGAGAGCTTAGCAGAGTTGCACGATCACATAGAGGGCTTAACCCTTGGAATTTTGGATGTCTGGATCGAGGAGTTACCTAGGAGGCTGCAGCGCCACACTATTGGTGTTCCTAGCCGCTGGGCGAAGCTTTTGCACATGATAGCACAGCCCGTGACCTGTTATCATGAGCACCACTAGATCTACTTAGGATGTTTTGCATGCATTTTGAGTTTTTTGGGTCAGATGACCAAACATGTCTTGGACACAAATTTTGTAAAAAATTTTAAAACACCTATGTATTTTACTTTTAGAGTTTTCTATGGTTATATGCAATCCTATTCAACTGATGATGTGAATTGAAAATATTACTTTTATATGTGTCGTAAATGTTTATTTAACACATAATTCACTAGAGAATCAGTTAATGTGTTAAGATTTCTGGAAATATTTTGATATTGGATGTGTTCAAAATGCCTTTACAAAATACAAACTCTAAGGAACATATGAAAAATTGTTGGATTTTGAACAGTATAAATGTTTGTTAGTTGTAGTACAATGAGTTGTGATTCCAACCTAACGATGATTCGGTGAATGCCAAGGGAAATGACATCAGAGAGAAGTTCAATCAACGCGCTATACTCAGTGATGTTGTTCATCAATCGACTAATACAAATCCCTTGAAAACTCACCAACTCACCACTTGGAGTGAAAATAGCCCATGCTATAGAGGACAAGTTTTGCGTACTACGACTAGCACCATCGGCATAACCAACAAAAGGTTCCGAAGACTCCGACATTTGCAACAAATGCAAAGCAGATTACTAACCAGATAAAAACTCTAAAAGATACACACACACATGCAATGAAAGCATATATACAGTGAGTTTTACTACACCCAATCAAGCATAGTAACGTTTGAGGTACAACCCATTTCAGGGTTGCGACAATGGAATCCCACATAATCTACTAACTTTTAGGTACCTTTTGCCAGAACTCGCTTGACAATATAAGGACCCATCCACATTGGTTCGAATTTCCCTACTCCAAGTTTATCAGCTTCCTGATTGTAAAGCAAGACCAGGTCTCCTTCTGGGAAGATACAAGGCTTGACATTTCTATCATATTGTGCCTTGATTCATTTCTTATGCGCTTCGTTAGCTAATGCGGCATCACGACGGGTTTCATCTAGATGGATTAATTCCAAGAAACATGCTTTTTCTTTAGAAGTGTCGAGTAACAGGTCAATCACAAGTTTGAGAGATGAAATTTCACATTGTATTGGTAAGATTGCTTCCAAACCATACACCAACTGAAAGGGCGTGAATCCAGTTGCATTTCTCATTGAGGTTCAATATGCCCACAAGGCAGAGTATAGGATTGCGTGCCAGTTTCTCTTATGAACCCCTATCATTCTCTGCAACATCTGCTTCATGACTTTGTTGATGGCCTCAACTTGTCCATTCACTTGCGAGTAATAAGGGGTAGAACTATCATGTGATAGTCCTAACTTAGCAGTCAAATCAACCATCATGTGATTGTGAAAATGTGACCCATGATCTGTAACTATGGCTTGTGGTACACCAAACTAGGCAACCACATGGTTAAAAAAGAAAAGAGCAGCCGTTTCACCACTATTGTTTAATGTTGGCATCGCCTCAACCCATCTAGTAAAATAGTCAGCGACGACTATAATATACCCATGCCCCCCGATTGAGGTGGGGTTACGTGTCATGAAGTCAATGCCCCATTTGATGAATGGTCCAACAACAACTACTAGATGAAATAGTGCAGGTGGAAATCTAGTTTTTCAGTCATATATCTGGCATGCATGATAGCTTTTGACAAAAATAATACAATGTTTGAATATAGTTGGCCAGAAGTAACCAGCACAGAGAATTCTCTATGCGGTTTCATATCCAGATAAGTGTCCACCACAAGCACCTGAATGGCAATCATTCAATGCTTTCTCATCTTCCTCATGCGTGAGGCAACTCTGTAAAATCGTATCGACACCACGACGGTAAAGAGTGTCGCTAATGATCAGATAATATTTGGCTTGGTATTGAATATGTCGCTGTTGCGAGTGAGAGGTATCAGGCCAGAAAGTTTGGGACTGGAGATAGATCAGTATATATCCATACCACAGGTCAAATGACCATATCAGAAAAAAAGACTCATCCAAAATTGATGGTTCAAATGTTGAATTAATGGAGGTCGAGGGAAGGTTGCAAAGTAACTCCACGAAAACTAGACATTTCTTTGCTTTGGACTTGATGAATTCCAGATCAAACTCCTGCAAAATGACTATCCATTTGGAGTATTTTCCCCCCAGCAATTGACGTGACAAAATGTATGTCATAGGGTTGCAATCTGAAATGACAATGGTTTTCAGGAGCAGGATGTAATGGCGAAATATTTGAACATCTTGCACAGCTGCCAAAGCTAGTTTCTCGACATAAGAGTACTTACTTTCTGTATCATTGAGATTGCGACACAAATAATAAATAGATGTTCAATCCCATTTTCCTCTTGGACTAAAACCATGCCAATGGTTGTATCTGCAGCGGCGAGATACAAGTAATAATCATTTTGGTAATTTGGAGAATAGATTAATGAAGCTCTAATCAAGGTATATTTAAGAGCATCAAAGGAATATTGCACAACCTGATCCCAATGGAAGGGTATCTCCTTTTTCAAAAAATGCGTAAAATATTTAGCCATCTCAGCGTAATTAGGAATGAACCTCCTCAGAAGGTTAGCCTTCCATTGGAGTCTCTGTAATTGTAAAAGATTTGAAGGTGGAGGCAAATCAAGGATTGCCTAAACCTTTAATGGATCAAGTCGAATCCCCTCCATAGACACTACAAATCCAAGCAATCGACCAGAACCAACACAAAAAACACATTTGTGTGGATTGAGTCATACCTTGTAGTGTCAGTACTGTAAAAATATTGCTCTCAAATGTTGCAGGTGATCAGTCTGCTTTCGTGAATGAGAAGGTAAATCGTCAAGGTAAGGTTGAACAATATGCTTAATGTCATGGAAGGCATAGTACATTCCCCTCTGAAATGTGGCCCCTTCATTCTTCAAACTGAATGGGAGTTTCCTATATGTGAATGTGCCCCATGGACAAATAAAAGATATTTTAGATTGGTCTTGTGGGTGGATATTGATTTGATTGTAGCCGGAAAAACCATCCATAAATGAGAATATTTCGTATTTGGCACATTCGTTAATAATCTAGTTGATAAAAGGAGTAGGATAATTGTCCTTTGGACATGCCTGATTTACATCCCTATAATTGACACACACTCGAATTATCCCTTGTTTCTTCATGACAGGAACAATGTTGGAAACCCAATGAGTAAGAGGTATAGGGTAAATGAAACTAGCACACAAAAGTTTTTCAACTTCTTCTTTAGTTGCAACGGCTTTCTTTAGATGAACAAGTCAAAGTCGCTGTCGTACTGGATTCACATCAGGGCACATTTTGATTTCATGTTCAACAATACTAGAGTCAATGCTTGGCATCCCCTTGTAAGACCATGCAAATATACCTCGAAATTCATGAAAGAGAGTTCGGTAATTATCAAGTTTTGATGGAGAACAATATTTTCTGACATGAACGTTCTCTACAACATTTGGTTTGGTCAAAATATTAATAGAAATCGTTTCTTAAATATTTGATAGGTTTCACTCAGATTCTACTATGTCTATGAAAACTGAATTCAAAAGGAAGTCAACAACTGAAGGGTGATTTAGTTCATTTGAATAATCTTCAATGCCATCTCGAAGATGGGAACGATGATGATAATCTTCCCAAGGCTCTTCTCCTATCATCATTGATTGGACGATTCCTTCATTCGTAGAATGTATACGTGAGAAAGGATCTGAAGATGTACTGTATTATAATGAATGATCTACCCATACAATTGGTGAATGTGGATTTTGGTTTACCGCACAAGCCAAACAAATTGATTGTTATGCTAGCTCAATGGGGCTTAGCATCATAACCTCAGTATTACTATCAACTTCATAATTTTTGGTAATTCTCCTTAAATCAGATGAGGTGGAGGAAATCATGTTGGAAGTCTCTACTCTTGCCACTTATACCAAATCAGATGGTGACAGTAGCGGAAAAGTACCCATTAAGGAAGGATATTTAAAGAGAACTACTCCAACACTTTTAAGTGACAACAGGGGTCCATGTACCACCAGAATGCTTCCCATAGCCTGTGAACTAGATGTAAAGAAGGCATGCTAATCGATAACTGTGATTCCACCCTTATGAGGGAATGCAATAGTACGAAAGTACGTGGAAACCACAACAATGATAGCATATACTCATGGCCTCTCAAGTAAAATATTGTAATCGAGGGGTCCGTCAACTACTTCAACTTCAACATTAACTGTTTTGCCCCCTAGTTCGATTTGCAGGTTACTCAAAATCCCACAAGGAGTATATGTTCGTCCATTAAAATTTTTTAACGTGGTTGGTGATCGTGACAACGATGGTGAACCAAGTGTTTTCCAGTAGCTCATTGACATAATGCAAGTAGATGCTTCCTCATTAATAATAGTTCGGTGAACATTCTTATTGAGAGCTTTGACTTGAATTAGGAAATATAATTGCACCGGTAACTGTGGTGTATATCCTGCATGGTTAAAAACCACAAGATTGGAATCCATAGGGTCTATTCCGTCAATTGCTAACATTAAAGCCTGCTTCTGGGAGGGACAACTTTGTAAAATCTCGAGTGTCGACATAGCAAAAGGTGATTGAGCAAGATCTTCCACTATGTTATAGTTCTGAGTTGCTTGAGCTCGAGGGTTAAGTGTCGTTTTATGCACAACTCCCCTTGGTGGTTTTATTGTTAATTCTGGTGTAATAGGTAGTGGAATATTTTCAGATGAAGTCGAAGTCAAAGGATTAGGTTGATCAGTGGTCTGATTATTCGATGATGACGGTGGATTTCTGTAATATTTATTTCTTGTTGACACCAAAACTTTGTTTTCTGGCTTTGTGATGGATAACATGAGTACTTGGGATGTGGAAGAATGGTCTTGTCACAACCAAATGTATCTCCAGGTTTGGAAACGGATCAGTCAAAACTTCATATGTGCTAGAAGTCTTTAGAAGTTTAGAAACTTCTAAGCGGTGTGGACAATTTGTTGTAAAAATGCTCATCATTACAGATTATACATGGATAACGAGGTTTCCTTGCCGAAGTAGAGGAATCAGATGATATCTGTTGAGGGGAATTATCTTGTTTCTTCTTGTTTTTCCCCTTTTTCTTGTCTCCTGGTTGCTTTTGATTTTTTCCTTTGTCAGATGAGATGACATTAACTTCAGAAGCAAGAGTGTTCTTTGATGCATTGGTAGTTTGATTGGTAATGGCAAGAGTTTGACCAGATGGTCTTCCTGCCATTTGCATGTTTGAAGAACCGATCGCACCATTGCTGGCATGAGAGTCCTTACTTGATTGTGGAGGAGGAGGAACAATGAAAGTTGGTCAGGGTGCATTGGGAATTTTTTCATAGAGCGTACTAGATTATGTGTAAATAAAATCCAAGTATTGGGCACGAGCAATTACTTTCTCTTCTGTGAAAACTCCACATTTTTCCACATCCTTGGTGATTGATGGCAAAAAGGATTTTATGAACCACTTAGCCAAAAGTTGATTAGGAACATATGTCTTAAACATTCAACGACGATGCCACCACTCATGGATATGATTAGATATATGAGTAGCAGTAGTCTGCTTAAAGCTGGTTAGGAGTTCTGTTCCAATCTCGTATTTGATAGGTAACTGGAAGTGGGTTAGAAATGTGGTGGCTAAAGTTGTAAAGTTGTCAAAAGAATCTCATGGTAACTCAATGTACCACTTAGCAGTTGGACCAATAAGTGTTCTTTGCAAAAGATGGAGTCTAACCAAATCATCATTTAAGGAGCTCGATGAACACCAGAAATGAAAGTTCATGACATGATTTGATGGGTCTTCTCTGGGATTTCCATTGAATTTCAGAATGTTAGAAGTTAACTTATGCAGAATTACCAGCCACCAAGGTGCATATAAGATTGGAATATTAGTGAGCTAATTTAAATCTGGTAATTCTAAAGCTGCTACAAATGGCAACTGTCGATTCAGGTTAGGTTGAGCATACCCAGGATATGATGGAATTGCCTGAGCAATAGGTCTTTTCATACCAACATAGGGCATCTGCATTTGGTAACCTTGATAAGGTTGTTGTTGAACAAATCCGACATAAGGTGGTTGTTGATAACCAGGTTGAGTTTGCGGCTGTCCATAACCTGCAAAGCCTTGTTGACTAAGACCTTGGTAAGCTTGATACTATCCAAACCTAAGTTAAGCCTGTTGGGCAGGTCCAAATTGGGGTTGGAATTACTAGAATTGAGGTTGTTGAAATTGGGGCTGCCACGGTTGTTGAATCAACTATTGTTGTTGTTGGTACAACTGTTGTTGATTTAACGATTGTTCTTGCCCAACAGTGAAAGGTTAGCCAGGTTGTGAATAAAATATACTAGTTTAAGCCTAAGTCAGTCTAGATAAGGGTATAATAACTTGAGGTTGTTGAACCCTAGACACAAGTGGCTGTTGTACAACAGTTTGAGAAATTGAACTTCTTGGCTTGAAACTTGTGGTTGGGAGGTAGAAGGACCAGTTTATATTGGTTGAGATACAACAATTTGAACTTGTGACTGTGGTACAATAGTAACAACATGTGTGGTAGGAACATCTGACATAGTTTGCATTAGTTGTGTTGGATACACAAGCCTTGGTTGAACTGGCATTGTTGGTTGCCATTGACAAACTCAAATTCCAGGCTAACCTGAATACTGTAGGATACTACTAGATGATGGTCCTCCATAGGGAGGATAAGGTGAATAAGCATATTGCTCTCCATATGGTGGCAAATACATAGGTCTTTGTTGACTAGATTGCCTAGCTTGATATTGATATACATGATCAAACTGTTGAGTTCCGATTAAAGAAGAACTAGATAGAATTCTGGTTGAGGACATGGGTGATGACCATGGTGTAGAAGCAACCCCTGAGTGAGTTCCAAATAATGATTGGTAACTAACGGGGATGGATGATTCACCATATAGGTGAGACTCAGGTGTGGTAGAAAACATCAAAGAGGTTGCAACATAAGATTTTTCCGTAGCTGCATTAGATGATATAGTCGGGGATGTTGACGGTTGTTCAGCCATAGTTAACTGACCCAAAAGTTTTCCTAAAGAATCGATGGGTACTTGAAAAGGAACAAGATCAAACGGAGCAGTAAAATGAGGAGTATGAGGTTAAAGATAAAGCCCAGTTCTAAAGTGGAATGGGGTTCCAGGTGTAGAATCTTCTTCCAATTCTTCCTTGACAACAATTAAACCAGGTGGAAGAACTTCACCATCTAGTCCATAAAAGATTTTTGGTGTTGATAAAGTGGAAGTTTTAGTAGTTACTAATGTTTGAGGGGTAACCGGTTGATCATCTTCCAGTAAAGTAACAACTTCTAAATGTTCAAATTTGAAGTCCAGATGTTTGGGTAAAAGAACAACAATTTTAGAAAGAGGTTCTTGAACAACTTCAAGTTCAGATGTAACTTTTGTTTGAACTATGATATGTTATAGATTAACTTCTAGTTGAACTGATTCAAGTTCAAAAGTAATTTCTTGTTGAGCAACTTCAAGTTCAGGTTCAACTTGTTGTTGAACAACTTCGATTACTGTTTCACTAGGATCAATGCTAATGTCCTCAGGTAATTCTGAAACTTCTTCTTTAGAAACGGATGTACCAGAAATGGTTGGAGTAACTGGAGTCTCAATACTTACTGAAATAGATGATTTAGGTAATTCAGATGAAGAACTAGGAGTTCAAGATGTACTTGACTCAGTTAAGTGAGACCGCATTGACCGAATAGGTGTATCTTCGAGCGACAAAGGTGGTTTACTCTTTGTTCTCCGCAAATGATGGGGTAAGGGTTGATGTTCCTCCACGATTGCTGATTAATTTTATTATCAAAAAAGAAATACAGAAAAGGGGTAAGCTAGGCAAAAGATTTACCAAGCAACTGTGAACTGTAGAATACCTCCTAGTGAACCAAGATGTACGGGTAGGCAATCTCCCCGAATGCTGTGTTTGGTGTACCACAATGTACAAGGTGGCTGACTCGGTTACCTAAGGATGGATAGAAACCTAGTGTTGTCCTCCCATATATATGAAGGTACTGGAGGCCCAATCTATATAAGCATTGTCTAATGCAAAACCGCACAGTGAGAGCATTCCCATATACTTTACGTACTGTAACACTGCCCTATATACTTGAAGGTACGTGGACGAGCTACGATATACTCACGTACGTGGAATGAGGTATCACACTTGGGATGTATTGCAGACAAGTTAGCGACAACTTCTCTATTTTACGACGCCGGAACACATCTCTAGCCTAGAAGCACTAAATGTTTTCATTAATGACAATGCTCCATTAGGTAAATTGATGTTAATTTTAAGTTGATATTGCTTAGGAATTTTCCTTTCAAGTTCATCACGTGATGTATTATGAAATTCCTAGGAATGCAACTATCATGATAAGCATTCTTTCCATTCAACTTAACAATGAAAATCCTAGCTACTTAGGGAAAGAGAAATCAGATTTCTTTTGATAAAAGAGCAAAGAGCACAATCTAATGCAATTTCCCTACACTATTTGTCATGCGGAAAGAGTTATTTTTGCTGACAAAACTAACCTCCCTAGGAGTCTAAGACTCTCTAGTGACAAACAAGACAATTAAGAACAATCCTTCTCTAAACATGCATTATTCTATAAGAAACCAGGTGTTGTTCGGTCCTACCTCAAGTCCAACGCTCGTTGTAGCAGTCTAGCCTCGTCGATCCAGATGAGCTCCTCCTTCACTTTGAAACCTACATACACTAACAATCAAACGATTACATAACACCTGAATATTCCATAAAACAAAGCATATTCAACATATAGACCAAGGAGTATATGAAACAATTCATTAACAACAAATCAATTGAGAAGAATGGACTTATTTGTATTAAGGAAACAAAAAAGAAACCATTACAACCTGAGCCTTGGTGTTGTGCAAGTTCCTCCCAGGGTCCAGCAAGAGTTTTCCTCTACTTTGACAAGCTCACCCACCTCCAAATGAAACAAGAAAGGATGGTAATCTCTCCTCACAAGCTTACAATGGAAGTCCTAATTCCAGCAGCATCTACCCTTTGGAATGTTCAGCTTTCAACCTCCCCTCCTCTGGCCCAAGTCCTGTATTTATAGTGTTCTAGAGGAAGTTATTCAGGTCCAACATCAATGGGATACTCCCTCTTTTGGATGGGGTAGTTCCTCTCTTGATGGGATAAGTTCCTCTATCATAGGGATGCATGAACCATCTGGAGGCGCTCAATACAAGTCAAACCTTCTAGAAAGCTCTAGAAGTGACCACAAGTAACTTTTTTAAGATGAAACTTGCGCCTTTTGACCTTTACAGGAGTACGCACCCATCCCTTAACTTACAGAGCGTACAAGTACGCAGGTACAATGAGCTTGGATGCGTACACGCAGGCAAGGTAGAGAGAACCTGCGTACCCAGAGATAAACATGATTTCTAATGACTTTCTCTCTTTTTTGAAGTTTGACATGGAGAGCAGAGGTATAAGGCTTGACAAGGAGGATAATATGACTATTGATGGAGCCATATTAACTGCAGATAGTCATGTTGACAAATTTCAGTGTAACAGATTGCCCCCTAAAGTGCGAAGCCTGTAATAGATAAGG
>APFE031261746.1:0-19007 GCA_000404065.3 Pinus taeda
ATTTTATGTAACGTTGTTCTCTTGATTTTTGTTTCTAAATATATGTATGTCAATATAAGCCATATTTTTACAAAATAAAAATAAAAGTGACGATTGGTTCAATTGGTCCCATGATTTTTTATATTCATTATCTACTAGATAAAATATTCTCTATGCTATCCTACTTTTGTAATAATTTGTTGGATTAAGTAAAAAAAATATCTTATATTATCTTATCTCATCCATCTGTATTTTCTAACTTTACATGTCTCTCAAACTTCTTGATGTTAGATTGAAAATCACTTTAGGAAACTCTCCTTGTTGACATTTTACATCTATTTTTAATCTTTCCTTCTTACTGATGCTAAATACTAGATGAATTTTGCAACTAACCATTTTCTTCAATCTATAATTAAAATGATCTAATATCCACATGATGTTGTTGTGGATTCCTTGTCAAGACATCTTGTAATTCTCATTCCCTTTGGGTTTTTGATGTCAACTTACTAATCAACTTTTTGGCACTATTGCTATAGAAACATATTTTTGAGACTTAGTTGATTTCAACAATTTTGTCTACATTTTAACAAATCTTCCAATAACATGTTTCTAAACCCTTTTTATTTTTAGGAACAACTTATGATCCAGGGGATAAGAAATGTGCTTAAAAATGGAAGTGCTCAAAATCTACCAAAGATTGGGCCAAATCATATATCTCATAGTTATGATTCCAACGACATTTGAATTGGGTCAACCTGACATCAGTTGAGCAAGTTATCACATTTTGAAGTTGTTGGCAGATAATAAAAAATTCAACTTGCAGGGTTGTCTGGGCAGCGCACGGATGCCACCTAGCAGTCCATATCTTGAAGTGTTGCTAAAATTAGTAGCATGACTGAGCAGTATAGAGCCAATCATAAATTGACATGTGATCCATTTGTACATGAACAACTTGTGTATTATTATTGTTAATGTTGTTTTGGTATGGTATAGACATAGAGTGACACATGGCCCAATTCCATGGTACCGTGTGGCACTCTGAATGAGGCCAATTTTTTTTGGGTCGACCGAACAACACTCCATAGGTTTTTAACTTCTGACCTCCCATGAACTAACCAACCACGCTACTGGTGCACTACCATTGTTTCTTTGTTAAACATAGGTACCAGGGTTATATTTAAAGTGATATGGTATCAATGGTTGTGGGCTGGGTCTGGTCTGTGGGCACACCCAACTGGCCTAGCCCTAGGAGATATGTGTTCAATGTGGCAAAGGCAGATAGTCAGAGGGGCTAGATGCGTGGCATGTTTCCAATGCCCCAACCCACAATTATATTACTGATGGAGGCTAGAGGCAGGAGTTTCGGCAGGAGTGAAGGGGAAGGTAGATATTTAACGGAAACCACAGGACACATACACCATCATGAGAAAATGAGCCAGGCCAGGGAGGCAGGTGGCTTATGGCCTGTGCCCCTTGGTTACCAAGGTTGCCATTTGACTGAACCAAGGTGCGACAAAATCAACATTACAGGCTTAAGGCCCACACATTAAAAAAATTAATTAATTATTAGACAAAATACACCCAATGTAGTGGAACTCATCGATCGAACTTCAGACTTGCGAGTTTCCAAATTTATACCTTACCATTCCACTAATGAGGCTATTTGTTGCCAATTTTGTAATGCAAGGTAGTTTGTATAGAGTTTTGCAGACAATTTGGAGAAGGGGGCCTATCTTGGCCATTTTTCATCCCTTTTCAACCTAAGAAGAGCCTACAGAAGGGGTTTTGGGAATTCTGGAAGCAATGGAAATGTTATTTTTACAAGTTGAGCATCATATGTGGATGTATTTTAAAATTTGAGCATATAATATAAAGGGACACCATTGGAATCTCGACCCAGAGACGTAGCCTAGGAGGGGTGAACTCCACCATCATTTTGTTGTGTTTTGATACTACTTATTTTCCATTTCAACTATTAAAAATATGAAAAATTTATATTAATTTGTGTGCTTTTACAATCAAGATCCTTTGCCTAAAATACATAAACTAGCTTGCAAAACATTACATGAAATATTAAATTTTAGTTTCAGATTAGTTTGGTATTAGAGCATAGTTTTTGTGAAAGTTTAATAGATTTTGTAAGTGCTTCCCTTGAATGATTACAAGGTCTAAATTGAGAATAGAAGAAGGAGTACTTGAAGAACCAAACCCTCAAATTTGTTTAAGAAGGCCGCAAACTCCACAAGTCATGGCGCATGAAGAAGGACGAGGACCAAAATTGATGTTTGAGGATGAGAGAGCTTTTAGGAAGGCTTTCTATGATATGACTGAGATGGTGAAAGTACTGTGATGAGAGAATGACAAGGTTGTAAGGATAAATTTTGAATCAACCAAATGTTAATGTTGGTGATGGGAGAAAACCTCCACCTCCTCCTTAACCTCCATCTACACCTCCATCCTCACCTCCTTCCTCACCTTCTTCATCCCATAGACTTACTCCTCCTCCATCTCCAAAAGGAAATGATAAATCTCCTTTGTTTAAGCTTTATGTCAAGTTTTAATTCCCTATGTACAATGGAGAAGTAAATGCTGAAAATTTGATTAAGTAGATTTGTCAAATTGAATTCTATTATAGGATTCAAAATATTGATCATGTCGTCACAAAAATCCAACTTTATTCTCTTTTCTTGGAAGGTTAAACTCTCATCTGGTGGGAGGCCATAAGAAAAGTGGTAAAATTATCCCTTCTTGGAATGATTTTATAACTGCATTTAGAGGGAAATTTTATCCATTAGCTTACATCAAAAAAGAAATTATAAATTGGAAAATTTTTATAGAAGCTAAAGGTCAGAGTGTCCAAAGTTACACACAATAATTTAGAAGAAGAGATTTAATATTGGGTGTTGATTTGAGTTCACAAGATACTCTCCTTAAATATATAGGAGGATTACATAGTTATTTGAGACATACTATACTTATGTTTAATCCCACTAACTTAGATGAAGTATGCATCTAGGAAACTCATTTAGAATCAAGAGGCAAGAATGTCCCTAAAGAGACCAATAAGAAACCTTTTAAATCTTGAGATAGAGGAAAGGGGAAGTGTAACGGAAAAGGAAAGAATAATGTTTTTGTAAAGAAATAGGGAGAGAAGCTTACCTATAAATTTAGTTAAAAGGATGGCAATGATGAAGACCACTATTGGAAATGACATCCAGAATTCAGACCAAAGAATTTCAATAACAAGGGGTAAAAAAGAGTGTTGCTACAAATGAACAAGATGTAGGATCTGATCCAGGTGATGAAACTGAAATCACAACCATGGAAATGAAAGCTATAGCTTCTAATACAATTACTAGTTCTTCTAGTAAGCCTATTTAATCTCGAAATGATAAAGAAAGAAGTGAGCTTTTCCATATCAGGGTCATTACAAACATACTAAGGGTGATACATTATTTGATGGTGGATCCCAGGTCAATCTTACCTCTAACTACACCTCATACAAGGCCTTACCCTTTGGGTTGGGTATTTGGTGATGCCAAATTACAGGTGACAAGAAAATTTAAACTCAAATTCCTTATCAATGCTAATTTTATAGATCGGGAAAAGCTTGATGTTGTACCACTTGATATTTGCGGGATTGTTTTAGGGAGTCCATACTTGTATGACCTAAAAGACATATTCTATCATCATGAGGACAAATATAATATTTTTAAATATGGAGTTGAGTATATTTCTAGAGCACATGGAAAAAATATGAATGTATCTCTTGTTAGTACTCGTTAGATGAAAAGGCTTGTAAATTCTAGTAAGAATTTTGTGTTGTTGATGATTAAAGCTAAAGATATTGTTGAATCTGAAGCTTTCACAAGATGTGATTCTAAAATAAAATATCAATTGGTTGAATTTGTTAATAGTTATGACAAGATGTTTCATGAACCTGAAGGGTTACCTCTAAAAAGAGGAATCCAACATGAGATTCAATTGCAAAAGAATGCACCACTTCCAAATATTAGCATGTGGTTTTAACCCCGTATAGAAATTACCTGCATACGAATTCTAAATCACAGGAAAAATAAAAATGTGAGAGCATAACACATAAAACACATATACATAGAGATTTCTCACTAGATCTGAAAACCGGGACTACCAGCTTGATTTTTTCATTATGTTCCTTTCATTGTTACAATACATATTTATACATGCCGAAGCATCCAATACCATGGACCAAAAACCATCGCGTCCAAAACCATGGACCGAAAACCATAGGTAGATTCGCCCAACCTAATATAGGGTCCGAAATTTTTTTTCTCGGGGTGCTGCCCTGGACCCTGTAGAGGGGGGCTATCCACCCCCCTCAAACCCCCTAGACAGAGGGAGCTGCCACCCCCCTGTGACCCCCCCACTACGGAATCAGAAAGAATATAACACAACCCAACAATCTCCCGCTTCTTGTTTTCTTTCCACAGGGGGCCACAGGAGAGCTTAGTCATTTTTCCAGCCCTGAAACGCCCATTGTTTCTCTATGCCAAGAGAACTTCTCAGTGCTCACAGATTTTCTCAATGCATCTACAGTATTCTTCAAAGTGTCCACCTTTACCAGCAACACCTTTTTGTCTTCTATCATATCCCTCACAAAGTGATACTGAACATCAATGTGCTGATAAGCAGAGTTCTTTGCCAAGAAAATTGCACTTTGGCTGTCACAGTCTATCCTTATAGATCCCTATACTAACCCCATACTTGAACACAATCTCTGCAACCAAACCACTTCCTTGCTTGCATGAGCGGCTACCATGTATTCTGCCTCCGTAGTTGATAGTGCCACTACAAATTGTTTCTTACTCGTCCAACTGACTGCACCTCCAAATAGGTTAAACACATACCCACTTGTAGATATTCTCTGATCCAGTTCTCCAGCCTAGTCTGCATCAACAAATCCATGAATATCCAATGCTCTATCCAATCCTAGTCTTCCTTGGTAGCGCAAACCATAATCACTAGTGCCACGCAAATACTTGAAAACCCGCTTCACTGTTGTCTAGTGCTCCTTCCCTGGTTTTGACATAAACCTGCTCAATACTCCCATTGCATGTGCAATGTCTGGTCCAGTACAGACCATCGTATACATCAGGCTACCGACTGCACTCGCTTATGGAACACGGGACATGTCCTCTTCCTCTTCTTGAGTCTTGGGACATTGTTCAGAAGATAACTTTACACCTACAGGAATAGGAACCTTCACCGATTTACTATCCTGCATATTAAACCTATGCAATATTGTCTCGACATACTTCCTCTAGTTTAACCTAAGCTTCCTCTTTGTCTGATCTCTTCTAATTTCCATGCCCAAAATATAGTTTGCAGCACCGATATCTTTCATGTCAAATTTGGAGGACAAATGGGACTTCAAATCCTAGATAATTTATTTGTCATTTCCAACCAGAAACATATCATCCACATACAAGACCAGATAAATAACACGATCACCAATTAATTTAAAATACACACAGTGATCTGCTTTGTTTCTGGTGAAGCCAAGTCCCCGTATAAATGTATCAAATTTCTGATACCACATCATTGATCACTTTTTTAACCCATACAAAGACTTTTTTAACTTGCATACTAGTTCTTTTTTACCCTTTATTACAAAGCCTTCAGGTTGCTTCATGTAGATCTCTTCTTCCAGATCCTCGTGAAGAAATGTTTTCTTCACAACCATCTGTTCTACCTCAAAATCAAAATAAGAAATAATAGATAAAAGTAAACTAATAGAAGTTACCTTGGCAACAAGAGAAAAAATATCACCAAAATCAATTCCCGACACCTAGGAATAACCTTTTGCTACCAACTGAGCTTTGTATTTCTCCACCTTTCCTTTTCGCATTTGTCTTCCTCTTGAACACCAATTTGCTGCCAATGGGTTTCCTTTCAGCCAGTAACTCCACTAGATCCCAAGCCTCATTTTTGTGCAAAGATGTCATTTCATCAACCATGGCCTCTTTCTAGATTTTTCCATCATCTGAATCTACTGCTTCTTTCATAGTTCTTGGATCATCATCAATAATAGATAAAGTAAAATTTGAATAGAAAACAGATGGACTATAGCTTTCTGGTCGCCTTCTTTCTCGAACTGATCTTCTCACACCCGGAGTTTGTGTCTCTTTATCTTCTGATTCCTCCTCAGTTGTAGAGTCTAATTCTTCCTCCTCTAGCTCAAACTCTATCTTCTCAGGTTCCTTTGGTTGGACTTCATGTTTAGTAACATCTTTTACCTCTATGAACACCACATCTCGACTATACACATGCTTCCTTGTTACTGGGTTTTGTTGTCATAGTGAATTTTCGCTATACCCACAAGGGGAACTAACCTGATCGCAAACCCCAATTAAATCTGCTTTCATTTGGGGATGGCTAGCTCCAACGAGTTTTAAAGGATCCTGTAAACTGTTATAGGTTTTGAAAGATTGCTTCCTGAAGGAAGACTTCAATTAAATCAACAAAAGAGATAGCTAACCTATATATATCAAATCCCGCTGGAGCATAACAAAAGAGGTTAAACATCATATATGGATTCCAAGTCCAAATGAATCAATTACTGGTTCACAGATGAACAAGGTTGCATTAAATCTTAATTGCAATCTAATTACTCATACAGGAATTCACATTCCTTTCCATACAAATAAAACTTGCAACTGTTGTTTAACAGGTTTAGAATCAACAGCCTTTCGTGAATCAACCATGGTAACAAATTATATTTGAATAACCAAGACTAGTCATGAACTGTCTATTATCAATATGCATAAAACAAATCATATTTATATCCATGCCAGCAACAACACCCTGATTTCAAAGACATGAAAGAAGAGGAAAATAAATCTGAAAAAGGCTCTTTCTCGACCAAATAGTCTTCTTTATTCACAATAAATCAAAAGTTGTTTTGCCCAAAAAAAGTCCTCCCTTCATCTATGGAGGTAACATTTATGTAGAAGGAGTTGACCCTCGGTCTTCCCTTAACTTTTCACCTCCCTTCTCTTTTCAATATAAAAATCAGAATATACAATTGTAGAACAGTCGGTGTAATTGCTAACACGTAGAGGGAATATCTACTGCAGTGCTTCCTTTCTTGGGGAAATGAATAGATATTGATTAAAAGAGAATGAATGCGGGTCATCCCTTCGCACCTGTATTGAACAGACATTATTCCCTATCATTTCCTGAAGGAAACTGAAGACATTGCGCTCATCATCCCACATCTGGCATGATTGAAGGTGTGTTTGGAGGTAATAATATCCTGATGTATTAGCGTTGTGCTTCCTCTTGACATGGAGCATGCCTCCATTATGCACTATGGTGATTCATATCCCTTTTTGCAGAATATGTCTTTGCAATATTTGTTAGTGTCAGTGTCTTCACACTGCCATCAATGATCAAAATTTATTCTTTTTCATTTCATACTAGGAGTCCCATTTTGATGAGTTTCATTCCATTATTTCATGGATCTACTGATGGTAGGGTTCATTTTAGTCTTTCCCTCATGATATGTACTTGCTGACCTCCTTTCATACTTTTCAGTCAATGGTTTATGCTCATTTTCAGTTCATTTCATCAATTGCATAAGGTTTCAGTCTCATTAGGTCTTAGGGTTTTCACCATGGTCAAAATTTAGTGATTATTGCTAATAATGGTCAACAGACACATGAGGATGAAAATAATGATAAAAAAGATATAATTTCTTAATTTGTAAGAGTAATAAAGTTCTCACCTTAAAACTAGTTTTGAGGTGAAAACATAGAATTTGTATTTCATGTGTAAATTTGATGTAATTTTATTGTTCTCATATGTAATAAATGGTTCCATGCTGCTCCTAGTCACCCGGTGATATTTCCAAGTACTTGCCACTACAAAAGTCAAAGAATTTTGAGCATTAGTCCACCTATCAAAGCAGAAAAATCAAGCATCCAAAAAAGAAAAAGCAAATAGACATTATGAAAGTGGGTTTTCACCATCAAAAATCAAAAAGTGAAAGCCATATAAATCCCATCCCTCTATTGATCATTTCATTATGCTAATGTTGAAAGTCAAAGTGCCTGCTAAGGAGAAATTTTTAAGTGTCATTGGGCAAAAGAGTGAAATCGCTGCGTTTTTGGAGAAATTGAAGCTGGCGCTACGCATATGAGACCAACGTTATGCATTTGGAAAGTATTGTGCACCTGGCAGGGTTTTTTAGTGTAAAATTGCATGGGCGCTGCACATTTAGGAGGCGTTACGCACTTGTGTGAGGCACTACGCATCTATCAAACAAACCCATAACTCTCGCAAGTTGCCAATTCACCTCGAAATCTTTAGTTCCTCTCTCTAAAAAGTAAGTACATTACTCCTATCTTATGATCTATGGTTTTGATTGCTAAGCTTGGTATTTAGCATTTTTTTAAATTAAAACCCTAGCCTCTAGGGTGAAACCCTATTTCTCATCATCTCTCCATTGTTTTACTTACCCTATCCTTGCCATTATTCCCTAGACCAAAACCCATTCCCATTTACCTATTTCCTAAATCTCATTCCCCTCATACATTTTCCCCATTCCCACATTCCCACTTACACTCTCCCCAAACCCTACAAATCCCATTTACACTCCCTAAAACCCTACTCATTCATAAAAATCTCTTCATACTCATCTTTATTCGTTTCACCCTTCCCATCATTGAGCACAAATGTTCACAACAATAAAAATTAGTGGAAAGAGACAGCGAGTATGAGTTTGAAGAAGACACCCTTAGTGACCGTTCCAAGGAGAGAAATATACAGCAAAGGAAGCCTCATAAAGGAGGAATAATTACCAAAGAAGAGCCTACTAGTTTGAGGGAGTTGCAATCCTGTCCACTTGCCATTTATTGCTTTAAACACTAGTCATACTTTGATTTTTGTGAAATGATAGAAAGAGTTAAATTTCATCATGAGTTGGCAAGGTTGTTTGTGACACATTTGCACAATAATGAAGTAACCCTTTCCAGAATTACATTCACCATATCACCAGCTATCATCTTAGAGGCTACAGGTATTCCAGATGTGGGTGAAAAATGGAACAAAGGTCAGGATATTGATAGGGAGGACTATGAGCCTTACATCAAGGCTAGATATAAAGACAAAATGAAGAGAGTATTCCCCGTCAAGTTTTTGGAAGACAGGTTTTCTCCATTGATGAAAATCATTATCAAGTACTTCACTTGTGAAGGTAGGTTCTCTCGGTTGTATGCCTACCACATTATAATTCTCATGCTTTTCACTAGAGTAAAGATGATGAATATCCCTTACTTCATGTTCAGAAACATTGAGAAGATGGAAAATATTGTAAAGAGGAATTTATACCCCCAGTAGTTGAATAGCATTTACCATTACTCTTTGATTAAAATCATTGTTTTACATCAACTGAACCTTCTTAACATACCATGGGAGACTTTCATTTCTCATGATATGTTCAAGGGCCCACAAATCTTTTCATCAGTACATCATGAAGAAGGTGGACCTTCAAGTCATGAAAAAGTCAAGGAGACTGAAACTGTTGGAGTGCTAATGTTTGTGACATATAAGAGGGGTACTATGAAACATTTTGCAGCTGCTAGGCAAGTATTATCTCCACAAGGTCTAGAAGGGGTATCGCTTTCGTCATCAGGGCACAGGAAAATTCTATCTCCACAAGATGTGGAAGGGGTTTTGCCTTCCTCTTCAAAAAAATAGGTATAGGTCAAGTAGTAAGGCAAGGGCAAAAGTAAGGTGCAAGAAAAGGATCTTAGTGATGAGTAGGAGAGAGATTTCAATCTTGTTGAGCATGAGAAGCCACAACAACACTTCACTCATCATGGAGTTGACATTATTGATTTGGAAACTCATGATAGAAAGAATGTCAAAGACATGATGATAAGAGAACAAGAGGCTGAAATACAGTCCTTGTCAAATAACTTAGAGAGAGCTAAGTTCATCATCAAATATTTAGAGCAAGAAAACAAGCAATTGAGCGACAAGCAAGTCCTCATGGAGCTATAAATGATCAAAGAAAATAGGTAGATTATCAAGGAGGATAATGTCTCATTGACCCCTATTGAACAAGAGATTGAGAATGATAGGGAAACTTGGCTAGAGAGGGTCAATATACACCTTGAGGGCCTAATTCAGAAGGCTAACAAGGACAAGAAGATGCTTCACCACATGGCCTATCATTAATTGGCCTGAAACAAAATCTGTAACATGAGGATCAGGAAGCTTAAAGGTAGGTTGAGGAAGCCCTTAAAGAGTAAAAAGGAGAAACATAAGTTCAAAATCTTGGCTGAAGCCTCACCAGCCCATCAAGGCAGTTGATGGTGGTTCCTTGTGCCAAATTTGGGCAAGTTTTGATGATTTTTTGTCTTTTCAAATTTTGAAATTTTGAAAACAGAAAATTGGCCTAGATGTGCGCTGTGCTTTTCCCTGGAGAAATTTTTGGAGAAACATCTTAAATATTTGGATTCAACATGATGAGAGCATCAAACCCAAAAAATTTCAGCAATTTTGGATCAAAACTAGGTCAGCAAAAGGTCAAACAACTACCAAAAAATGACCTCTCTGCCTCTTTTTGGACACACAGAAGTGGCCTTGGAAGAGTTCAATTTTGAAGGGGAAAATGACCTCCAAATGAAAAAATACAAGATTTTATACAAACTAGATAAGAAGACCTTTCCAATACCTATCTTGGGCTCAATTTTACTAAGGGTAAGGCCTCCAAAAGTGGGTGTGAAGTGGCGCTGCGCGTCTGGCCAGTGGCACTACACATTGAGCCAGTTTGCCAGAAAGTCTAGTTTTCGCCTATTTTCATTGCAAGTCGACTTTTTCTCTCTTCATGGATGAATTTATGATTGTGCCTTGGTATGTAAATTTGATAGTGAAATGATCTTAGTGGGTAGATTCATCAGTTTGAGGTGGTTTGGGGGTCAATGAATCAGTTTCTATGCTTATAGAGGCAAGTTGTTCTGTTGCTTATATTCTTGTTCCCTGTTTGGAAATTGTTGTAATAGCTCCTTTTCTCTTGGTTTCGACCCCTGATGGATAGCATCATTAGCAAACGTTGGACTCTCTTGGATGCTCTGAGCTACATTGTACACCTTTATCAACAGTTTGATAAGGAAATAAACCAGGATTTGCAGCTATTTTTATGGGATACTTGTGGTATGGTGTTTTTTCATAGTTTGTTCTTCTGTTATCAGTTTTTTTCATGTTTTATGTGTGCCACAATCTAATTCATTGCTTCTAGCTGAATGATATCAAGATAGATAGGTAGAATCGATTGTTTACAGTGCTCTGCATTGGGAAGCCATTCAGTTTTTGATGTTTTCTACTGTTTGAGAAGGATACATGATCTTTGCATGCCCTCCTAAACTCCTCAATAGTCTTATACCTCTCATCTCAGTCACTTTCAAGTGTCAAACCACCTACCTACCTTGCCCCATAGAACACCCTGCATCCTGACTTGATTTCCCATACCCAAAACTGCTTGGCTCCATTAGCTCTAGCAAAAAAAACCAACAAAATCAATAAAAAACCTTAGAGCTACTATGCCTAGCCTAAAATCCATATCTTATTTAATCATCTAGACTAAGATTCATAAGGAGAGAGCACTCTCCCGACCTGGTAGGGCTAGCTACCAGGTTAAGCATGGTTTGTGATTACCCTAGGATTGCCTTCTTTTAGCCTGAGGTCAATCTAGGCTCTAACAATATCAACACCAGTGGTGCAGAGGTGTCATCTTAATATAAATTGCCTTTATCCACAACTGGGTCCACTCAAACTTGCCTGCAAAAAATAATTCTTATTAGCTATGATTATGATAAATATGAAAAACAAGATTACAAGCAAACCTTACATTCAGCCACAGTTTCTATTTAATCTTGCAACACAGAGCAACTATAATTATCAAACCATTGAACTTGTTGTGACACGTATTCTTGTTGCCCATAACATTCATTTTTACTTAAGGATTGCCTTAACAATGCTTCAAAAGAAAACCATTCACTTTACAGGATTTTCCTTTGAAAACCTGGACCACACAATTTTATCGAAATACATGGGAATACAAGGGAAAACTACGACTGACCATAATACCAGACTTCAAACATTATGCACCTGGGTCTATAATAGTCGTCGGGTCCACTAATCACATCACGCCTTATGTTTAAGCCTTGGGCTCCGCCAATTGCAATATGTGAAAGGCCAAACCTGAAATATATATGTGTTTCGATTAATAATGCTAGCAGGTCTGCCATATCACATCGTGCCTTATGCTTAAGGTTTGGGCTCTGCCGATTGTGATTTAGGATTAGGGAGGTGGACCCGAAATGTATATGTGCTGCAGTTGATAGTTTCGATGGGTCCACTATATGAGATTTTCCTTTGAAAACCCGGACCACAACGTTTTATCGAAAACATGGGAATACACGGGAAAACTCGCGTTCGACCATAAGGCCAGACTTCAAATACCATACAACCAGACATATAATTATTGTCGGGTCCACCATATCACATCGTGCCTTATGCTTAAGGTTTGGGCTCCTCTGATTGTGATTTGCGATAGGCTGGATACGAAATATATATGCGCTATGGTTAATAATGCCAGTAGGTCTGTCATATCGTATCACAATGTTTTAATGGCGAGTGAATGGACCTTGGGTTTCATTGAAGCACGATAGCAATATGCGATGGAGCAGGAAAGTGATTACAATAAGCGATATAACAACGAAACTGATAAGATATGAATGTGATTAATTATATTTGGAGTCCAAAAGGCCATCACATATCGGATGCAAGAGGGGAATGCGCAGTGTGACCGCAGAAATTGCGATATTACAATAGCGATAAAGGTAGGCATAGGGAAATGTGTAAACACTGAAAAAGCGCGGATTCTTGCAGAGTATTTCTATTGCAAAAGCGTTAAGATAGAAATAAAGATGTGATAGAGGGTTTTGCAGGTTGGATCTCAAAACAACCATAGTAGAGAGTGGGGGGATTGGTGAAGGTTTATGAGGATTAAAGAAGTCCCGATGAAAGATATGAATGAAGGGCTAGTCTGGGTTACCAATGAATCATATGGTAGAGATTTATCAAGAGGGACTTAACCATTAAGAATTGAAGATTTGACTTGGAAGAGAGTTAAAATCCCTGGAATAAAGCTAGAGCATTCAGAGAGTTATCATTATGAGAAATAAAATATCAAACTTCTAGGAGCCCCATTCAAATTTGCTAGTAAAGCATGTTTTAATAGGGTGGTGGTTGTGGCCACAACAGGTTCAAAAGCTTATATCCCTTGAAACCATCCTTATACCCAATAAGGATGCACTTTTTAGATTTACTATCCAACTTGGTTCGTTTCTCCTTTGGAACATGTACATATGCATCACATCCAAATACCCTCAGATGTGAAAGAGAGGGTTTCCTACCAGTCCATACCTCTTGTGGAGTCTTATCCTCCAATGCTGATGAAGGTGATCTGTTGACCAGGTAACATGTTGTCTCCACCGCCTCTGCCCAGAATTCTTGTCCTAACCTGGCACCATTCAGCATGCTTCTTTCCCTTTCCATCAATGTCTTGTTCATTATTTCTCCAACTCCATTTTGCTGAGGTGTATATGGAGTAGTCTTATGCCATGCTATACCACACTTCTTACAGAATTCTTCAAATTCCTTACTGCAAAGCTCTCCACCGTTATCTGTCCTCAACACCTTTATCTTCTTCTTTGTCTGGTTTTTCACCAGAGCCTTAAATTCTTTAAACCTGTCAAAGACTTCAAATTTCTTCTTAAGGAAATATATCCATGTATTCCTTGAGAAGTCATCTATAAATGATACATAGTACACAAACTTACCCAGTGATGGAACCTTCACAGGTCCAAACACATCACTGTGCACAAGCTCTAATATTTGTTTCATCCTCTTACTACTAGAGGGGAAACTCACTTGATTCTGCTTTCCATATACACAATTTTCACACAAATAAAAATCCATAGAGATATTACTCATACCTTCTACCATAACTTTACCATGAAGTATTTGAAGGCCCTTCTCTCTAATATGTCCAAGCCTTTGATGCCACATCATGGTCTTCTCTCGATAGACCACTAGATTTCTACTCCACTTTTAGGAACCACGGAACTGTTGGATCCATCAACAACAGTGCTACCTTGCAGCTTGTACAGAGTTCCAATTCGAACTCCCCGCATCAATACCAGTGCCCCCCAAACCATTTTGAAGGTATCCTTCTTGAACATTGTTTTTACACCTGCATCATCTAGCTTTCTTACAGAAATCAGATTTTTGGCTAATATAGGAATATGCAAAACACCCGGAAGTGTTCTAACCCTTCCATCTTGCAACTTCAACTTTACTTTTCCGTGACCAACGATTCTAGCCTTCCTGTCATCCCCCAAGAAGAAATCACCACCATCATATTTGTCATATTCGCAGAACAACTCTATGGGGAGTGAAGAGAAAGGATGCACCTGAGTCAATCAACCATGCCTTGTGATCTACATTTGTACTTGAAGAAGCCAAGTACACATCCCCTCTTTCATCTGAGGTGTTTTTCTGATCCGAAATGGATCTAGAATAGACTTCTAAGTCTAAAAATTCTCCTCACAGAGGAAAATGAAAGTCAAGGGATGCTCTTGGAAATAGTCCCATTGCATATATCTCTTCAATCTGAATCTACTGCAATTTTAATTGACCAAAACTGACTTTGGATGAAGAAGTTATTGCAAAAAGAAGATTGTCCATTGTCCTTTGAAAAGGAGGCAATTTCTTATAAATGAGGCTTAAGGGAAAATGTGCTTTTAAACATAAAATCCCTTAGAGTTCATCGCATCGCAAATATATATTATAATATATATATATATATATAAATATATATATATATATATATATATATATATATCACACACACTCATATATATTATATAGGGAACATTTCATATTGCATCACAATACATCCAAAGGGAAGGACTTAGCCAAAGGCATAAAGGTTTTGCGATAAGCGATCAACGATTTCACATGGATCATTGGATTGGGTGCGTCGATCAACAGTCAGGATATGATCGGTGATCGGCAATAAGAGAAGGTTGAGTACCATGACCTGTGGCATTGTGACTTGCGACCATGTAATTGTGCGATATGCGATAACGCGATCGGCGATTGGTGAATCACATCGCAAACAATACAAAGGCCAATGCACATGTGACAGCCGATAAGTGATATTGCGATATGCCGATGTTCCGATGGGCTGATCAGCGATATTAGCGATTGATGAACCCCAATACTAGGGCCAATGCACATTGCGATATGTGACTTGCGTTATGCCGATAAAAGGCAGACCTGATAGAGTTTATACAAAAGATTTCATAATATTTGAAATCTGGAATTTCGGGTTTTCTTTGTATTTCCCATGTATTGGGGTTTTGACCATGTGACAATACGATTGTTATATTGCCACCAAAGGTGGACCTGATGAGGATTATAAGTGCAATTTCATAACTTTTGAAGTCCAGATTTATGGGATTTCTATATATTTCTCGTGTATTTGGTTTTTTTGACCATTTCGTCGTGCGACTTGCGATAAGCGATATTAATTTGGACCTGATAGGTTTATCAATGAGATTGAATGTATTTGAGTTCCGATTAAATGCTTCATGATGCGTTTTCCTGTGTTTTTCCGTTATTTGGCTATTTCGGCCAGAGGAAGCCAAAACGTTCAGGTTTCCCACACCAATGATTCCTTTCCATTGTAAATGGATTATTGTGGTGAAATAGTTGGGTTTTCCATGATGGAGGGTTGTAACCGATCTGTTAAAAAAAAACAGAGAGCAGAATTGACAAGGTAGCTGAAGGTTGTCAAGAGTCTCTTGGAGGTTGAGCGAAATATGAAAGGGAAAGAGAACCTGGGAACTTAAGCATCAAGAGCAAGAAAGCTTGAGAGCTTCAGAGCCAGAGGGTCAAGCAGAGGCAGACCCACAAGAGGTTGGAGGCAGAGCCACAGAGCCAGAGAGCTCAAATAGACATCTAAGAGCCATGGGTTGTAATGAAGCTACAGAACAGTAAAGAGATGAAATGATCAAGTTGTTGCTAATGTCCAGAGCGTGTTGAAGATAGAAGAAGGATTCTAGACAATACAGAATTATGAGGGAGTCAGAGAGGCCAGAAGCTCAAGAAGCTCAAAGTACTGACTAAAGGAGTCAAGTCCAGAGAAGCCTAGATCTTTCTGCAACTAATGGATAGCCAGTGGGATAAGATGGATTCTAAACCCATAGGTTCAGTTGTAAACCAAAGGAGTTTAGTGTGGAGCTTGTAAAAGAATTTAAGCCATAATCCAAAAGAGCCTAGTCAAATTGATTAGAACTGAAGGAGATGTAGCCCAAGATATCAAGGTGAACTCCATATTATATTGTTGTCTTATGGGTTTGTTTATTTATTGCATTTTACTATTATGTGTGTTTATATATCAGTTTAAGAATATATACTTAAGGCAATTAAGCAGTTAAAGGAAAACACAAGCATACACCTATTTCAAGAATTTTTAATTCTGTAATTAGTTAATCATAAGCTAGATCTTAGAAATTAATAAGATTTGGAGTGGGAGAGGTTCTTATAAGCTGACAAGAAGCCTTTAGGTCCCCATTGTTTAGATCAGGTGGTATCAGAGCGGTAATATCAGATCTAATTATATCAAAGTTGGTTATAGTAGAGCTGGTTATATTAGAGTTAAGTTATAACAGAGTCAGTTATATCATGATGCAGGTGATATCAGATTTGGATGCTTGATTGACAGAGAAATATATATGCTTGTTTGACTTTAAAGGTGTTCAAACAATAGCAAGGATTTTGTTGTTCGATTATTTGTAAACTGAATTATGTTTTAGTTTGAAAAATTTTAGGGAAATCTGTTGTTAGCTAAGTCCAAGAGAGGACAAGAAGGAAGAAGGGCAGAAGGCATTCTTCTTATCCCAAAGGACCTCAAAGAAATCCTTGAAGTACAAGGTTCTTTGATGGAGACATGAAGCAAGACTTGTTCATCATGATGGACATGGTGAGAGAAATGTATGAGGATGGAAGGAAGAGCATCATACTTAGAGAGTAGTTGAATTTCATGAAGGAAGAGAAGCAGTTGCTTTCTGACAAATTGCGGGAAATGGAGAGGCAACTTCATATTGCAAATATGAACCTAAAAATGATGCATGAGTTGGAGACAACTCCTTGTTGTAAAAGAAGCCTTAGTCAAGTATCAACTTGAAGAAGAGGTAAATAATTCTTGTTTGTCTTCAAATTCTTCTAAGAATGTTTATGTTAGTTCTTTTGAAAAAAATACCAGAGGCATAGGGTCCAAGTTAATGTCCAAGATGGGATATGAAGGAAAAGGATTGGGAAAACATGCACAGGGTATTGTTGAGCCAATAATGGTTGAGGAAAGGCCTATGTATTTGGGTCTTGGCTATGGACAATCTTATGGAGTAAGTTCTAAAGCTACCATGAAGGCCATTGAAACAGTTTCAAGAAGGAGTTTCATTGCAGGTCTTCTACCTCAAGAGTGTGAAGATTGTATTCATGGAGAATGCAATATCTTGAAATATAATTTGCAGGATGTAGGTGTTCATAAGCATACATTGGAACCAAAGAGTTGTGGAAACTCTAAAACCATTGAAGAGGTTGATGTTGTTCCAAACGGAGCTACTTCTTCATTCAATTCACCTCCTCATGAAGACAATAAAGGTGAAAGAGAAAGGTATAAATTCGGTTCTAATCATATTACTTTTGATTATGTTCAACATGGCAAATATCAGGGAAAATTTTAAGAACCCCCCCTAAATTTATATGTATAATAAATGGGCGAATCTCCATGGTATATAGGAAAATGGAAGGCGATTTTATCAATAATATAATATGTATATATAATTTTTTGGCAAATCTCTCACCAAGCATGGCAAATATTTTACTCAATTATAAAATCTAGTAAGATCTTGGTGAGTCTTTCACTAAATAATAAAACTTTGTAAAGTCCTAGTGAATCTTAGCATTGTGAACTCTTAGATAATTTTTTGAAAAAGTATAAAACCATATATGGCAAGAGCCACATGGTGGCAATATCACTGTTTTTTTTTCACATTTCCATGACATGGAACTTGTTTATAAAATTATAAAAAATCCAACCAAGTCCCTTATAATATGCAAGTAAGCTTACAAAAGAGTCTGATACCTCTACTATGCTTGTCTTCGTTCAAGTGTCATAGCTGCTATACTTAACACTATGAATCACAACTCTCTCAGAACTCAACTCTATAGTGTAATTAAAACCTTTGGAAATTGAATCTAACAACTTTATAAAAAGGATTAGTGAAATAGAAGCTTTTGTGAATGAGCCCACTAACTATCACAACTAATAAATCAATCTAGACTAGGAAGTATTCCATCTTGATCACAATTGTGCTCACGATCAAGGGAGTGTGACCACCTGGCCTGACATAATGGCCATCATAGCTTCCAATAATCAACAACCACCTTGCAAGGACATCCTAGCTCATGTCTCATGAATTTTATTCATCAATCTTAACTGATATAAACCTTATACAGATAATATTATAATCCTCTCCAGGTTCACTCTTAATACAAGGGTAAAGGAAATTTTCTAGCTCAAGGCACTAGCCAATACCAACTTTAGTATTTGTGACCCCTTTCTGGGGATGCACCTACCTTGTCCCGTTGGGTTCTGCCTTGTAACATAGTTCAAGGATCACAAGAATTTCCAATCTTCATACTCCATTAGACACACTTTATATGTTATACATAGTGAATGGAAAAGAAGCATTATAGAACACACAATTTCAAAAGAAGGAAGAAAAATCTTAGCCAGTTCAATATCAAAATCTTAACCAATGATTAATAAAGAATAACAAGTAGTGTAATGAATTCTTCTGAGTTATTTATTTACAAGCTGTAAAGAATGTAGTGGAATGGAAAATATT
>APFE031261755.1:9048-31003 GCA_000404065.3 Pinus taeda
CATTGTGGCACCCTAATTCAAAATATCTTCTTTTATTCAATCAAATTTCCCAAGTAGAGTTTGAATTGAACTCTAATTACAATCAAACAAATCCCTATGTGAATAAATAAATAAATTATATTACATAATTGTAAATAAACATAGAAACCAAGCAAAAACTAAAAGTGATGCTTGTGAATAGAAATTGTATGACATAAACTATGCCATATGTATAAATCATATATTAAACGAAATTTAGCCATTAATATTAAACATATAAATACATATACAAAATAGATCATAAAATCGTCTTAACAAACTAGATCCATCATAACTAACTTATGAAGACAACTAACAGTCTAGCCATATTAGCATGCATAAAGAGCAATCTTAAGATATAATTAGTATATGTCTAATTGCATATACATTAAGCATCTTTTACATTCAAGGTATCCATTCTATTATAGAATTCTCAAATATGTCGAAAGAATTTATGAAATCAATAAGAACAATATAATATATAGACATTCATGTAAATATTAAGCCAAAAACTTTCTTTCTTAGAATGGACAAACAAATAGTTGCAAATATACAATTTTCCACCCAACTATAGGCAATCCTCATGAAAAACACTCCTAGGTTGGGACTTTAAAACCATATGGGAGAAGACATGGTCTCAAGCCCTAATCACTCATAACCAACCCATAGACTTAGGAATTCTAGTAGAGCCAAATACTACCACCATTCCATCAAATAAATAATTAGGAAACATATCCAACTCTTTAATTAATCACCATTCATTTCCCCAGACACACCCTCCCCTTCCTCCCCGCCCCCCCCCCCCACACAACACACACATATTATAGGATGAATTCCCTCCTCTTCCATACAAACTTTGAGGTACTAGTCCATACCCTCTAATGCTCTAGTGCATACAAGAAATTGAATATCTTGATTGTTCTCTCAAGACCTAAAATAGAAGTCTTGGCTAAATCAAAGATAATTCATGGTAAATACATAGGGTTTGTGAGATACTTGAATTTTCTAGCCTCATGCAAGGATGGTTTTCCATTTTGTTTTCTATTTAAAACACAAAACCTCACAAACTTAATTGGCTCACAATTTTATGGGTTTTAGTAGAGAAGTTTGTAAGGAGAAGGTAAGCATGGAATGTTGAAATGTGTAACTAGGATCAGTCTTCATAATGTCAAATGTAATCATGATTTATGTTTTTTGTAAAAGGTATTATTATATTATATATATATATTTATTAGTTTTATATTATTTATATATATATATATTTATATTATTATTTATATATATATGGCATATGCTTCTGATGCATGGGTTTCATCTCAAGGTAAATTTATTTATAGGTGAAGCACCCATTGAGTGCTCCAAGGCCTTTGTCACAAAGTCAAAAATTCAAAGATGGCATTGTAATATGTAAAGACCCTCTTGGGTATCATGTAACATGTCTAGATTTTTTTATTTTTTTCATAAAGACCCTCCAAGACAAGTCAACCTTCCTTTATCAAGTCGAACTACTACAATGACAATTTGACCTCATGTAGGGCTATTCTATCATGCATATAAGCCTATATATAAGGGAGACATTGACCTCATTTGAAAGACATCACTCAAACACACAAGAAGTTTTACCAAGGAGAAAAGAGAGACCTAGAAGCAACAAAAGAAGAGGAGAATCCAAGGAGAATAAAAATGAAGTTTTAAAGGATATTTTTTGAGCTATATACCTCACACGTGCGAGATATCTAGGGAAAATTTTTGTTGCAGCTAGACCAAATTGTAGTCACACCAAGAAGAGATGGGATATGTGTCAAAGAAGAACAAGTTTTGAAGGTTGAAATACTAAGGAGAGAAGTCCAAGCTAAGCGAATGGGAAGAGTCCCATAATTTTTTCCTATACCACTCACACGTGTGAAACCACAAAGATTGCAAGCAAGCCAAAATTTGCAGACATATAATAGAGGCTGAGATTTAGAAGAGAAGTCGAAATTTGAAGAAGTGAAGCAAGTTTGACCGGAATTGACTTTGAGAAGGAAAAACTCATCAGAAGAAGGTTTAACTTGGTCTTGGATCATAAGTCTTGGAATTCGTCATTTGAAGTTCTATAAGAAGAATATCTCATGTGGGTTTTCCTCTCAAGAGGAGAGTTTTTGGCCCTGGCTTACAACCTACATTTGGTTTCCCCTTGTTGTTGGCATTATGACACTGATTTGGCACTATGTCACAGGTGTTGTCCTTGATGGCAACTCACTCAGATGACAGATCATAGTTCAGGCTCTCAGAATGAAGAAAACGAGGTATACACAGGTTCCCCATTGATCAAGCCATGTATACACGCGGGTTCGCAGACCAAAAGGCGCATATGCGTATACACGCACTCTCACGCAAGGAAAGGCATGTACATGTTGGAAAACTTAGTTTTGATCCGTGGTATTTGGTCCATGGTATTGGTCCAAGGTATTATGTCTGAAGTGTTGACCCTAGGTATTTGGTCCAAGGTATTGATTCTAAGTGGTTTTGAACCATGGTGTTGAGCAAGGCCTAAGACTATAAAAGGTGGAGAAGCTCATTAGGCAAAGGCACTCAAGAAATTGAATATGTAATGAAGAATAAGATCTAGAATACAAGTCCTTGGGTTATGTTGCATACCTGGATCTGAATCAAGGATGAACCTGAGTGCTTGATGAAGGATAAGTTCTTTTGATGGGTCAAGATCTTAAGGCTTGAAGAGAAGTATCTTTGTGTGGTTTTGATCTTTTATAAATGGCGCATGTCGTAATATGTAAATCTGATGATCTGGGTATAACTAATGTCTGAATAGTTGTAAAGGTTAAATCATCTTTTACAGATCCATACGCAGGTTCATTATAGCAAAGATGCGTATACATGCTGGTTCGACATTTCAAAAGTTCATATACATAGGTTTGCCTTGATACAAGTGTGTATGCACGCAGCTTCATCACATTGAAGTAGCGTACACCTCATAAAATATGTCTTAGCTACTTCTAATTGTTGTTGCAGTGTTCTAGGTTCTGGCTTGGGTTCTAGTTACTGTTACTGTATTCTGGTTACAACATTCAGAGAAGTGATTGTTTGATTCAGTTTTGGTTGGTGCAAAGGAGATTGATTGATACAGATATATTTTGATGTTTGATTAATGTTATTGATGGATCCATTTTGAAAATCTATGAAACATGGTCCCTAGAAGAAAAGAGAAGGTTGTAGCCTTCTGTAGGTCAGCACCTATGTACTAGTAAACATGAGCTAGTACAATAGCTAGGGGGTTGTATCTCCCTTCCAGGAGAAGCTGGAGAACGAGAGAAGGTTGTAGCCTTCTACAGGTAGAACCCTGCGTACTGGTATAAGACAGCACCAATACAAAAATATTGTAAAAAGAAGTTTCTTACGAAAAGAAGATATAGACGAATTGCAGTAGGTGGTTTTCACCCACATTGGGTTTCCACCTTATATCTTGTGTTCTTGTGTGTGATTGTCTGCTATGTTTTTACTGTACCTGGTTACTATTTATATGGTTTTGATGCACAGATTAAAGATCAACATATGATGAATTAACTAAATTATAAGTCTATAGGATATACGCTAGTTTCCTTAACTATAGTTTCGTATATACGCAAGTTTCATTAACTGAAGTAGTGTATACAAATCTGATTGTGAAATGAAATATTATTGACTTGCTAATACTGCTTCACCCCCCCTCCCCCTCTTAGTATTATTTCCAACAATCAGTATCAGAGCAGGTCCTTCAGAAGAAGCTTGATCGCTTGAAGGAAGATCTATCATCATGAGTAACTACGAAAGAGAGGCATCCATTAGACCACCCATCTTTGATGGGAGAAATTTTGTCTATTGGAAGGTAAGAACCACAACCAATCTTCAATCTCTTGGAACGGATGTTTGGGAAATCATGGAAGGAGGACACACATTTCCATTAGCAATTCCTACAGATACGACAGGTAAAAAGTAGTATGAAACAAATTCCAAGGCTATCAATACTTTATTGGGGAGTATGTCACAATCAGAATTTGTTAAGGTTATGCAGCTCAAAAACGCCAAAGAAATATGGGACAAGATCATTCTAAGCTATGAAGGAGACGATCAGGTAAAACGTGCAAAACTAAAATCTCTCAGAATTCAATATGAAACTCTCAGAATGCATAATTATGAAAGTATAGCTAATTAATTCTTACGTATAGATGAGATTGTTAATCGCATGAAAAACTTGGGTGAAGAGATAAAAGAAGTTACTTTAGTTAAAAAGGTTTTAAGATCCTTGTCTTCTAAGTTTGAATCAAAAGTTTCTGCCATAGAAGAAAAGCAGGATTTCAAAGTATTCAGAGTATTACTATGTCACAGTTGCACAAAATCCTAACTACTTTTGAAATGAGAAAAGGGGGTCCATCAGATATGAGAGAAGCCGCATTCAAAGCTTCAGGAAGAGGAGAACTCAATGAATCAGGACATACGTTAGAAGGAGAGGAAGAATCAAACTTTGTCAAGAACCTTCAATAGGGTTCTGGAAGATTCAGAGGTAAACTACCTTTCAAATGTTTTGCTTGTGGAAGAGTCAGACATTATGCTGCCAAATGTCTTCATAAAGATAATCTTGATAAAGGTAAGGAATCAACAAAATAGAATAGAAAACAAAGTGTAAATAAGAAGAGCTACTATACGCATGAAGATAGCGATGGTTTATCAAATAGTGATGAAGATGAAAATAGTAATGATTATAGACTTTTGATGGCTTTTGAAGAAGATGATTTCTTGGATGCTTTAGATGAAGATGGTCTTTATGAAGAAATTTCTAAACTTAAAATTTGTGTAGAAGAAAAGAATATGATTATAGATACTCTGACATTCCAACTTGTTGAAGGGGAAAAACGCAATGAAAAATTAGAATGTAAAATTGTGGGTCTAAGAAAAGATATTGAGAAAACAAAAGCTCTCAATCTCAGATTTGCTAAAGGATCAGAAACTTTAGATGAAATTATCAAAGTGCAGTGTTCTCCTCTAATAAAGACAGGTCTTGGATATACTGAAGAAGCATCTCAAACACAGAAGTCGTCAACCTCCAAAAGCTATCTTGATGCAACAAGGAGAGGTGAACAGTTTGGCAATTGTCAGCAAAGCCATAAAGCAGATCACTAGGTAAATCAGGTTTAATCTACTTCAAGGATGAATAGAAGATACAACCAACCACAGGTAAATCATACTTAATCTATTTCAAGAATGAATCACCAGGACAGTAGATTCAATAATCGCAGGAAATACTTTAATGGCCAATGTTTTTCATGTCATAACTTTGGAGACAAAGCTGCTCAATGTGTTGCTTACAAGACCATCATGACTAGAGTAGCACGAAATCAAAGGAATGTGACTGGGATCATGAAAAGGACCTACAATAACTTTTCTCCTCTTGAAAATGAAATAGAATGCTCTATTTGTAACAACTTCAGTCATGAAGATTCTGAATGCAGGAGCAAGTTTCGGCAAACATTTCAGAAGGAGCAAACTTCATTGGGTCACAAAACATGGAGAATGAAAGAACCACAAACAAAAAGATGTGACATAGCCTTGTATGAAGAAGGACAAGAAAATCAGTGGTATATTGACAGTGGATGCTCGAAACACATGACAGGTGATAAAGAAAAACTTCAATCATATAGTGCCTTAGAAAAGGAAAAGAAGGTCTCATTTGGGAATGACACTCCTGCTGTCATAAAAGGTAAAGGTTCTGTTCTCTTAAAAGAAAAGGTTAAAGTTGGGAATGTTATGTATGTTGATGGTCTTAAGCATAACCTATTGAGTTTCAGTCAAATGTGTGATCAAGGAAATGAAGTAGTATTTCGATCAAATGGATGTGTTGTTCGTGAGCTTGATACAAGAGAAATAGTGATCAAAGGCATAAGAACTCAAAATAATTTATACATACTCAAGGGAGGACAACAACAGTGCTATCTAAGAAAAAATGATGAACACTGGCTATGGCACAGAAGATTGGGGCATCTAATCTTCCCTCAAATAAGGAAAGCATGCAAATTCTAGGTTGTTCATGATCTTCCTGACATCAGAATTCTAGAAAATACAATATGAAAATCATGTCAATTTGGTAAGCAAACCAGAGCACATTTCCGAGAAAAGGAAGGATCAACTAGCAAGCCTCTTGAACTTGTTCATTCTGATTTGTGTGGTCCTTCAAGAAAAAAGTCACCTCGTGGAGAAGAATACTTTATATTGTTCATTGATGATTTTTCCAGAATGTGTTGGATAGGACTTCTAAAGCACAAAGATGAAGCATTTGAAAAGTTAAAAGCCTTCAAAGCTTTGGTTGGAAATGAATCAGATCGCAAAATCAAATGCCTCAGATCTGATCGAGGAGGGGAATTTACCTCAGATGAATTCTTCGACTTTTGTGAAGAACATGGAATAAGAAGAGAATTTCCCACCGCAAGGACTCCTCAGCAAAATGGAGTGGTAGAAAGGATGAACAAAATTGTTCAACAAATGGCTCGTGATATGCTAGATGAGTCTGGAACTCTTGCAACCTTCTGGGGTGAAGATGCATTTTCTGTCGTCACTATTCTCAACAAAACAAACGTTCGGGTAAACAACACTCAAACTCCACATGAACTTTGGTATGGTAAGACTCCTACTGTAAAATACTTCAAAGTTTTTGGAAGAAAATGTTACATCAAAAGGACTGAAGAAAAACTTGGCAAGTTTGAACCTAGAGCAGATGAAGGCGTTCTCCTTGGTTACTCTTCCCGAAGTAAAGGATACAAGTGTTATAATAAAATACTAGGGAAAATTGTTGAAAGTATTGATGTTGTGGTTGATGAAGTAGGCCAAAATCCAAGGCAGGTAAAAACCGAAGAGTATGAAGAAGATGAGGATTATCCTCCCACATCAAATCAAACTAATTCTAAAGAAGAAACAAATGAAGAACCAGAAGAACAAATAACGGTAGAAGAAAAGACTCCATCCAGGTATGTTCAGAAAAATCATCCAGAGACTCAAATTTTGGGGAAGAAAGAGGCGGGTGTGCAGACAAGAAGAACTATTACAGAAGATTCAAGCTATCTAGCATTTTTTTCCTCCATCGAACCGCAAAATGTACATGAAGCATGCAAAGATGAATGTTGGGTCAAGGCCATGAATGAAGAGCTTGAGCAAATTGAAAAGAATAATACTTGAGAATTAGTTCCTAGACCTCATGATAAGAATATCATTGGAACCAAATGGATATTCAAAAACAAGTTGAATGAAAATGGAGAAGCTATTAGAAACAAAGGCTAGATTTGTTTGTAAAGGATATGCTCAACAAGAAGGTATAGATTTTGAAGAAACTTTTGCACCTGTTGCTAGACTTGAAGCCATAAGAATGTTCCTTGCTCTTTCTAGCTTTCAGAACTTTCAAATATACCAAATGGATGTAAAATCTACCCTACTTAATGGAGACTTAGAAGAAGAAGTATATATTGAGGAACCAGATGGATTCATCCTTGGAAATGATCCAAAACTTGTATGCAGACTCAGAAAGGCTCTCTATGGTCTAAAACAAGCTCCAAGGGCCTGGTATTACCGTCTTGACAAATACCTCCATCAACAAGGTTTCACAAAAGGATCAGCTAATAGCAATCTATATACAAAGATTGACAATGATAAATTGCTAATACTTGTTATATATGTTGATGATATCATTTTTGGTAGCAATGAAGAATCCATGAGTCAAAAATTTGCTTTGGTAATTCAGAAAAAAAATTTGAAATGTCCCTGCTTGGTGAACTCACATATTTTCTTGGTTTACAAGTTCAACAAAATAAAGATGGTATTTTTCTATCATAAACCAAGTATCTCAAGCAGATCTTGAAAAAATATGGCATGGAAGATTCTAAACCAATATGTACCCCTATGGTAACAGGATGCAGTCTCAGTTCAAATGATGAATCAGCAGTAGTACATCAACCAACCTACAGATCCATGATTGGCAGTTTGCTTGATCTAACAGGTACCCGACTAGACATCATGCATGCAATGGGAATAGTTGGAAGATTCCAAGAAAATACAAAGGAATCACACCTTCAGGTAGTTAAAAGGATCTTCAAATATCTTCAAGGATCTCAAAATTTTGGTTCATGGTATCCTAGGGATACAGATCTTACACTTCATGCATATACAAATGCAAATTGGGCAGGAAGCGTGGATGAAAGAAAAAACACTAGTGGTGGTGCATTCAATATGGGTTCTAAATTAGTTTCTTGGTTCAACAAGAAACAAAGTTCAATTGCATTATCTACAACTGAAGCCGAATATGTGGTTGTTGCATCTTGCTGCACACAACTCCTTTGGATGATGCAAACATTGCAAGACATTCAGATCACATGTACTCCACCCATCTCCATTATATGTGATAATACAAGTGAAATCAGTATTTCAAAGAATCCAGTCATGCATTCCAAGGCCAAGCACATACCTATCAAATATCATTTTCTCCGTGAACAAGTCCTTGAACAAAAGGTCAAATTGGAGTATGTTCCCTCCAAAGAACAGGTTGCTGATATATTCACCAAACCATTGCCCAGAGAGACATTCGAATATCTCATATAGAAGCTGAGAGTAGTTGATGCATCATCTTGCTATTGAAGCCTATCTGGTTCAGAGAAAATCGATTGTATGCAAGTTTCATGAAGCGTATCTGCATACATATGTTGGTTGTTGTGGATACAGTCACGTATATGTTGGTTTGAAGAAAAACAGTGTGCCAAACTCAGGAAGAAAAGAGTATGATATGGGTCTGACAAAGATCATCTAGCACAGGTTCAGGGGGAGCATATACATCTAATAATGCATTGTTGGCATTATCTTAGAGGATCTTGATTCAGGTGGAACAGGTGCAGAGGGAGATCATGGTTACTAGTCTAGATGGTGATTGACAAATGCTGTTGATGATAGTTGTTGATAACTATCATAGTCTCGTTTTAGATATTTTATCTTTATGTCATGTATATCTTTTATTATCAAGGTCATGTAACGATCTATTTTGTTTCCCCACTATGCATGGGATGAATGATGTAATGTTCTTGTTTTGACAATGTATAAACTTTTGGTATATCCCCAATTGTTTGGGAGATGGACGAGTCAATCTTCGTATATCCCCACTTGGTTGGGAGATGGACGTATGTATGAGTCTTTGGTGATAGGAAGGTCATTTATGATGTATAGAGTCATGTTCTTCTTGTAGAACATCTGTTTGCAGGCCTTGCTTCTAGTCAAGGGGAGCATGGACAACACATTTCAGCATATCAGAGAATCCAGCATGTACTTAGGGGGAGCATAACCCTTTGTCCTTGATGACAAAGGGGGACAGTGACTTGGGGTTTCCATCAAGTCCAAAGGGGGAGATTGTTGGCATTATGACACTAATTTGGCGCTATGTCACAAGTGTTGTCCTTGATGGCAACTCACTTAGATGACAAATCACAGTTCAGGCTCTTAGAATGAAGAAAAAGAGGTATACACAGGTTCCCCATTGATCAAGCCGCGTATACATGCGGGTTTGCAGACCAAAAGGCGTGTATGCGTATACACGCACTCTCACGCGAGGAAAGGCACATACATGTTGGAAAACTTAGTTTTGATCTGTGGTATTTGTCCATGGTATTTTGATCCATGGTATTGGTCCAAGGCATTCTGTCCGAAGTGTTGACCCCAGGTATTTGGTCCAAGGTATTGATTCTAAGTGGTTTTGGACCATGGTATTGAGCAAGGCCTAAGACAATAAAAGGTGGAGAAGATCATTAGGCAAAGGCACTCAAGCAATTGAATATCTAATGAAGAATAAGATCTATAATACAGGTCTTTGGGTTATGGTGCATAGCTGGATCTGAATCAAGGATGAACCTAAGCGCTTGATGAAGGATAAGTTCTTTTGATGGGTCAAGGTCTTAAGGCTTGAAGAGAAGTATCTTTGTGTGGTTTTGATCTTTTATAAATGGTGAATGTCGTAATCTGTAAATCTAATGATCTGGGTATAATTGATGTCTGAATAGTTGTAAAGGTTAAATCATCTTTTACAGATCTGTATGCAAGTTCAATATAGCAACGGAGTGTATACATGCTGGTTCGACATTTCAAAAGTGCATATACACAGGTTTTCCTTGATACAAGTGCGTATGCACGCAGGTTCGTCACATTGAAGTAGCGTACACCTCATAAAATATGTCTTAGCTACTTCTAATTGCTGTCACAGTGTTATAGGTTCTGGCTTGGGTTCTGATTACTATTACTATATTCTGGTTACAACATTCAGAGAAGTGATTGTTTGATTCAGTTTTGGTTGGTGCAAAGGAGATTGATTGATGCAAATATATTTTGATGTTTGATTGATGTTATTGATGGATCTAGTCTAAAAATTTATGAAATGTGGTCCCTAGAAGAAAAGAGAAGGTTGTAGCCTTTTGTATGTCAGCACCTATGTACTAGTAAACATCAGCTAGTACAAGATCTAGGGGGTTGTAGCTCCCTTCCAGGAGAAGCTGGAGAATGAGAGAAGGTTGTAGCCTTCTGCAGGTAGAAGCCTGTGTACTGGTATAAGACTGCACCGGTACAGAAATATTTTAAAAATAAGTTTCTTACTAAAAGAAGATAGAGACGAATTGCAGCAGGTGTTTTTCACCCACATTAGGTTTCCACCTTATATCTTGTGTTCTTGTGTGTGGTTGTCTGCTCTGTTTTTACCGTACCTGGTTACTGTTTATATGGTTCTGATGCACAGATTAAAGATCAACATCTGATGAATTAACTAAATTATAAGTCTGCAGGATATACGCTAGTTTCCTTAACTACAGTTGCGTATATACACAAGTTTCATTAACTGAAGTAGCATACAAAAATCTGATTTTGAAATGAAATATTATTGACTTGCTAATACTGATTCACCCCCCACCCCCCCCTTAGTATTATTTCCAACACTTGCCACATTGATCTACATAGTTTGGTATTTGTTTTATGATAAGAACACTAATAATAATTAAGTGAAAGAAGAAGCTAATCAAGTTAAGATACATCACAAGCAATTATCAAAATAAGAGAAATCGCCTAATCTATCTGCCCTAGATTTCTAAGCATGAAACATTCCTCGAAAAGAAACGATAATAGATGGGAGATTAATTAATAAGATATAAGTAACAAATGAAGAAACTTTCATGCATAAAATTAGAATTTGTATATTTTGGACTTTTGTGGACCACATGTTCCCTTGAAACACACAAAGCTTTTAGGTAAGAACGTGTGATTTAACTCTAAGAAAAGGTGGCAAGATAATAATTAGGATATGAAACCTTAGTTTAAAGGTTAGACTCAAATGATCCCTTCTCATCACCTCTCATGAGTTTATGGTCCCTTCTTTGTGCCCCTTTTAAACCTATTTTATGGTTTAAATTATTTTATTTGTTTCTTCTATAATTACATAATTTTGAACATAATATGAAGTGTGCCATGGTCATAGGATCATATGAAAACATCATAAAATAGAAAAGCATAACATATTGTGTCCATACTATAGTTAAGCTTTTACCTTAGGCTATGAATTACAAAACAAGGAATTTACATCACCAAATAATTAAATCTACTTCACTTGGTTTCTCTCTCTCTCTCTCTCTCACACACACACACACACACAAATTATTTGTTGTAAGCCTTTTACTACATGTTTTTCATTGGTGAGAAAAGTTAAAATCCCTTGAAGGCATATAATATTTGAGGATAAGAACAAATAAAGAATTTAAAGCCAAAAAATGATAAATATTTAGCCATGCCACCTCCTTATGAGGCCAATTACCCTAGTCCTTTGATTTCCTATGTATATCTAAAGAAAAGGGATTTTATGAATAAAATAAATTGAACAACTAAATTAAAAGGAAAAGATGGGGATATTAAGAAATAATGTGAGTAAATGGTAACTCAAAGATGAAACTCCCTCTTAAAGGCTTACGTGACAAATACTCCTATGCTAGTCAGAAAAGAGTAAATACCTATACATTATCTTCCATGATTTTGAGGGTCAAACACATGAAATTTTTCTTCCCTTTCCATAATTTATCCATCATAGAACCTACCTTTAACTCAATGATCTAAGAAGTACTTCTTGTCTTATGATGTGTCACATGTATAAAGGATATGATTGTCCTCCCATGGTAAGACTTAGGAAAAACTTGTAATTAACTTATGTTACATTGTTGCTAAAAGAGAAAACTTTATGTGCAACACCCAATAACTATTATTATAAGTGGGTGCTTTGCATTGGGATCCATGTACATGATTTTTAGATGGCATCTATTCCTTGGGATCCTTGTATCATGCCTCAAGATTTGAGTACTCACCTTAGGATCAATGACACTAGATTGTGATCCATGTTGTCACATTGGGATCCATATATCCATATAAAGTCATATCTATATACATTAGGATTTATGCCTTTTTTATTGGGATATGTATACTTCAGTAGGAGTGTGTAATAAGATAGTGCATTGGATAATGGTAAGGACTCCACACCATCGTTATATGTTACATGGACCACTCCTTGATGGTGCACTTTCCTTTTCGAACATATTTTTACATATATGTTTCTTGTTAACCTTTTTTACCCCACACATCAGATTTTGAGTTTGTTGGGTCAACTATGAGGTGGTTATAGGTTGTTATGAGCTAATATTAGTTGGTTATGACTCCATTTTCCTACTTAATGATGGAGCACCCAACCTATTGAGCCATATGTGCTACTTACCACTATAACAGTCCACTTGATATGCCATGCATGCTCTATGATGTCATCCTCCTTAAGGGCACATTTCACCTTGAGATTACTCACCCATTGCTTCATGGAATTGGCTAAGGAGGAATCGTTGTTCCTAGGATTTTTTTTACCATGTAAATGATTTCTAATGCTTTTTAGCACATTTTAGGGGAGGGAACACTTGTTCATGACCATTATTGGATTACACATATGACTTTGTCTTGTTGGTTAAACATTTTATGGAGGTTTCTCCTACTACAAAGGTTTCTTCTGATGGTTTTATGACCACTCATTGTATTGTACCATGGTTTTTCTTGAAAAAAATGTATTATATCATGTTTTTGTATTAACACATGGTGTTCATATATTGTTTAGTGAAGAGATTTATCTCATTCGTGAAGTAATGTGTCAATTGAATGGTCTTTGCATCTACATTATGTCAAATCAAATGGAATTTTGTGTTGACATGCTTGATTCAATCATGGAATCTAGGATTCTTTGCCAACTTGATTACAAAAGTGTTTTCAATAAAAGTGGAGTAGCATTTACTTATTTCTCCTATAAAACATCAAATATATTATTGTCACACACACTACTTGGTTTCCTCAACCATAGCCACACATTCTACCTCTGAAGTGGAATCTATTAGATAAAATTGTTTGTGTCATGTTAAAGATGTAGTTACTAATATAGAAGTCGAGAGGTATCGTGAAGTAGACACTCCATTCTCCCTATTCCTATCAAATTTTAAATCTGTATGTCCAACATGTCTAAAGTATTCCACCTTAGAGTATTTTATCCTAGAGTCTTGATGTCCTTTAAAGTTCCTTAAATATTTCTTTGTAACACACTAATTTCCTTTACAAGGTCTTTGCATGAACCTAGAAACAATCCCAATTGCAAATGAAATATCTAGTCTACTAGTAGTAAGGTAAAAAAGACTTCCCACAAGCTATCTATATTTAGTTGCATCTTGAAATTCATTCCCTTATTTTGATGTACAATTTATATTTTGTTCCATTGGAGTAAAGAGCGTATTACAATCAACCATTCCAAATTTGCTTAATATTTCTCTAGTGTGCTTCTTTTGCAATACCAATACATGCTTTGGATTCTGAACTACTTCAATACCCAAGTAGTAATGAAAATTTCCCATGTTTTTCATCTCAAAACCCGTTTTCAATTCTCTCTATGGATGTAATATATGCTTCGTTCTTCCTTATCATTAAAAAAATAATATACATACACCATAAGATATGCAATAGTTTTCCCAACTTTCTTGATGAACAAAGTTGCATCATCAATATTAAAACCCTTTAAATTGATCTTCAAAATATATTTATTTATATTTTCTTACCATGTGCTAGGTTCTTGCGTTAGGCCATAGAGAGACATAATGGACTTGCATAACTTCTATGCTTAACCCTTCATAGCAGATCCTTTTGCCTGAGATATGTAGATATTTTCTTTATAGTCTCCATTCAAGAAGGTGTTCTTCACATCCATGTGATGAATCATCCACCTATACTATGTAGCCAAGGCCAAAAATGCACAAATGGTACCCATTTTTCTGTGGGGAAAATAGTCTCCTCATAGTCTACACCTTATTTCTATGTATATCCTTCTGACACAAGCCTTGGTTTATGCTTATCAAGTGAGACGACTTATTTGTACTTGTGCTTGTAGACCCACCTGTAGCCAATTGGTTCGACTCCAAATGGAGTATCCACTAGCTTCCAAGACCCATTCTTGATGAGAGCATCATAGTTCTTCTACATGGCTTCTTTCCACTCATCATAAGAAGCAACTTATTCAAAGGAAGTTGGTTAAATGTTAATAAATAAATTCAATTTGCAATGAAATGAAAATTCAATTCACAATGAAATGAATATCCATATAATTTACATCACTTGAACTAAATTAGTTACATCACTCCATTGTTAAGGCCTTTGGGCCCCTATATTAAGGAATTAATAAGAATTTTCATTATTAGTTTATTTGTTATATTAGTAGGTTGGCTAAAACTTGTCATTGTACTCTTTCATTATAATTTTACCCTTTATCTACTATATATACACTAAGGAGACCTAGTCATAATATCACCTCATCTTGTCTTGTGTATGGAAGTTAATGTAAAAGGATGCTTTCCCCACATATTTGATTGTATTCATTGACTTCTTATCATTTTTGTTGGACACCTAATCTACCAAGGGTTAAGGTGTGGGAGTTGAACAAACAAAGGCATCCAAGAGACATTGGAAGATGAATCCAACAATCACAAGAATGTATTATAAATATATATCTATGTTAATAGTAAAGGCAATTCACTGTTATATCATTTATGAATGTTTACATTCATATGCTCCTGACAATTTTCAAGATGTGTCATTCATAAGTTTTGGCATCAGAGTGTGATCTTAGGGTTTTTATCATTCAATCACAAGATCGTGGAATTTTCGCTATAACATTTTTTTAGTAGCTTCATATAATGAAATTTTAAGGAGATTGAGCATAAATAATTAAGTACACATGTTTAAAATCTAAATTTTTGTTTCACTATACTTTCACATATATAGTCTCTGGAATTTAGGGTTTGTAGCTAATCCTAAAATTAGTCTCAAACGTGCCATCATCTTAATTTCATTATAAATTTCTTTTGGGAAGTTTTAGGTACAAATTTTTTTAGGAGACTACATAAAAAAAATAAAAATAAAAAATAAAAAATTAAAAAATAAATAATAATAAAAATAAATAAAAATAAAAAATTAAGTCATGTGCTAAAATTTTCAATTTTTTAGTTGCTATAATTCTATACATATAATCTATAGAAGTTAAGGTTTATTACTAATCTAACTAATCCTAAAATCAATTGTAAAAGAGCGATCTTGGAATTTTTTGCTATAATATTTTTGGGTGAAGTTTTATACCTTAAAATTTTCAAAATCCTAAGGATACATATCAAGTGAATTGTGGAAATTTTTTCAAGTTATGAACCCAGATAAATTATGAGATATTTCTTGTGAAAGTTTAGGTGATTTTAAGAGAATTTTCTAGGGTTAAAAAGCTCATTTTTTTTTAAGAGATGTGTTCTAACATATTTAAATAACATAATATTTTCATTCGGTAGGTGAAAGTATTGTTGGATAAGAATCCACATATTAAATAAACATGCTTTCACCTTGTTGATAAACCTTGTATCCCCTATTGGTATGCCTTCAAGTAGTACCACATCATACATGTATACAAAATTTCACTTCCATATAGCTTTTGGTATATAGAAAGTATCCTAAGTATACTTGAAACTAGATTTAGATAAGTTATTCAACTACATTTTTTCTATAGTACAACAATAATAACACTTAGGGAAACCATTCTCAAGTACTTAGGTAGAAGGGTGGTATGGCCAAGGGCATGATCGAGCCTCCTTAATTAGTGCCTTGAGATATTGAGCCAAGTACTATTGTAAGATCCTGCACATATATTAGAGAGATATAATAGCTGACACTCGCTTGTCCTTATGAGCCAGTTTCTCTTTCCCATGGCTCCAAAGAAATATACAAAATTGACTTCGCAATTAAACCTCAAGAAAACTCCTCCATGACTCTTAGAGAATATGAAGAGATACAAAACCATTTATTGAATTTGGAAAGTCAAATCAACAAAGTGAATGATAGGTAAATGAAAAAGGTGGATTTGATCAATTCTAAAATAGAAATAAAATGTAAGATGGAATATAAGATAAATGAAAATAAGGAACAAATTGAAATAAATATGGATGAAAATAAGGAACATATGGAAAGAAAGTTGGAAAAATTGGAACATAAGATTATAGAAACCTTAAATGAAGGTTTCCTAAAATTAATGATGTTATCAAAGGAACTCATGAAAATAAAGGTAATATTCATGTTGAATAACTTTCCAATAACAATACTTTTCCAAGGTGGTTTAACTCCAATTGTGTATTTACTTATGGATGGTTTCCAAACGGAGTTAACGTTCCCAAAGTGGAACTAAAAATGTTTGATAGAATAGAGGTATTTACTTGGGTGAACCAAATACACAAAAAGTTTTGATTTACATAATGTTATGGATGACAAGCAAAGGATTCACATAAGAAAATTTTAACTCTGGTATAAAACCCTATAAACATTATTAATGGCTAATTAAAAGTAATCCTTATTCTTGTCATTATAATTGGGGTGAATTTACAAGAGACTTAGAAGCACAATATGGGAAGGCTTAGGAACAAGACTACTTCAACCAATTGACATGAATCAAACAATTAGGTGATATTGAAGATTGTAATTAAAAATCTTAAGTAACAACCAAAAGAGTGCATGAAATTAGTTATGAAAAATTTTTGGATTAAAAGAAGACATTAAACAAGAGATTTTCATAAAACATCTTGAAAATGTTATGAAAGTTGTGGAATTTTCTTATCATATTCATGCCAATAATAATGGTACATAGAAGGCTACCATTGGAGCTTATATAAGAATAAATATCATCTTGGGCTTTTGTTGTCGCCGCAATAAACACCCTCCAAATTTTTGTGTACACCCTAATTTTGGAGCCTACTATAGATCTTGTGATCATATGTTCTATAGTCACTTCTTGGTCAACTGATTCTTTTTGAGCTCCCTTCTTGGATTTGAAGTGTCGAAGTCACTTGCTCAGTCTGTAACAAGCGCATGAGTGCATTATTTTACACAAGCTTGGAAAAGCATAGAAAATTCCATCAAGATTGTACATGTGATATTTCCAATCCATGTCGACAATCAGTGTGCACTGACAATGATAGTTTCTCACATCTTAGCTGTGTTTGTACTTCCATTTCAGGGAGTCTTAAAAACTGTCGCTTCAATGCACCTTTGTTTTCATGAGTGTCATTTTCATGTTTTCTTTTGTTGATTTCACTTGATTTCACTCTATTAGTTTCGTTTTTATGTTACCTTCCTGGAATGTGTTACTTTCACTATCATTCACATATCGCAAGAGTCGTTTGCACTTTAGCAATTGTCATATTTTTGCATGTTAATTGTCGCACAATTTACGTAATCTTGTTATAGTGGTTTCAAGGGGTTATATTTGTGTGAATGAGTCTATATAACCATGTAAACATTAGTCTCACTCATTCCCAAAGTTTTAAGCACTGTCGCACAAGTGTCGTCGCGGTCATTGTAAAGTGTACCTTTAGTGTTGCACTTGTTGTGAAGTTGTCGCATTGAAGGAAATATGTTGTTAACATGTTTTGTTTGATCCATGTTGTTGTGTCGTCAAAGTGTTTCAAGTGTGTGATCATAGTCAATTCATATCATTGTCCACATTAGTATCTTCGGTCCTACACTTGGCCAATTTTCATAAATTCCCCAACAACCTAGCCTCACCCGGCCTTCCTCAACTACACACTGTGCAATTCCAAACCTCAAGCTGCATCCTTGTCCCTTGAAACTACAAAATGTACATTTCCTACTTCCCAGGACTGCGCATTGTTCAGTTCCAGTGCTAGTCACAAGTTCAAAAACTAGAGGGGTAGAGTATGTATGCTTTTATAGACTTAGCAGTCAAATCATTGCGCGAAGGTGGGTCCCTTATCCCACAAACAAAGGGGTCTCATACACCAATTTGGTGTTTGACTTGGCTGTGACCTTAAATTTAGATAATAACAATGATAATATATATAAACCTACTGCCGTAATATCTTGTTTTGTCACCATTTTGTAACCTAGAAAATAAACCACAATTTTAAAATAAACTAAAGTTTTATAGTTGGATTTCTTTTCATAAGAGGAAAAGTCCAATTTAAAAGCGTAATTGTATATTTCAATCACAAATCTAATATTTACAAGATTTGTATCAAAATATAGATCAAAAGGGACAATGCAAATTAGCCAAAATTGACCATCATGGTTAGCTTAAATCATATTTATGTGGGGAAATGTGGTTGCCCATGTCACTTGATCATAAGGCCTTTTATTATTGTTTCAATCAAATGTTTTGTCCATTGTGGTTATGAGAAGGGGTTTTATAAAAATTATATATTTATGTACGGGTATATAAAAATTATATAATTATGATAAATATAGTAAGTATATCATATTATTCATTATCTGTATTCTCATTATTTTGAGGACATTTTATAAGGTTTGGAACTGTATGTTTTTATATAGTTTATTTTTTTGAAAATTTGTGAAGATTTAAAATTATTTCAATATTACCATTTGATAGTGATGACTACATGTGATTTATGAATACATTAAGATTTATTTGGTTTATAGTTTATATATATATATATATAATATATATATATATATATATATTATATATATATATATATATATATATATATATATATATATATATATAAGTTGGGATTAAGAGATTGAATGTCTTGATATATATGTTATGTGATTATGAATTTTTATATAAGGCAAAATTATCATTATTTATAAAAATTTATTAGTCAAGCTACCTAACTACTCACATTTTTCTAATGAACCTAGTTTTCTTAACCATAGGTATTTACCCTAGACTAGGATCATATATGTCCTCAGTTTGGAGAGTGGGGCAAGGCCACTGAGGTGACAATGGGTGGCTTACCTAAGATTTTCCTTTCGACTTTCTCATTAGGGTTAGGACTTTTCCTCCTAATTAAGAGTTTGAGCGATAATAAGAACACACTAAAAATTACAATTATGACCATTTTTAAGTGGATTAAACCCCATCACCATGTTTTTCTTGATTTAATATTCCAAGCATAACAAGAGGTAAAAAATGGTTTTTCTAGTCATTTCTAAGAAAGCATATAGGGGTCTTCCTTTGCTATAACCATCACCACCAAGGTTTCCTTGAATTCCCTCTTAGCTCTTCCTTGGTCCACCATAAGCTCAACCTCTAAATCCTAATGCCTCCACAAAATTGTGGCACCACTTTCCACTAGTTCTTGCTCAAAAATCAGCTACATCATGATGTTGTTTCCTCCTCCAGTGTCCCCCTTGATATTTATCTTGCCAATGATCATATCATGTCTACCTCTATAGCCTTGTTTTTTTAGTTATTCAATTCAAACCATCACCAACCTTTCATCAATTTTCCACCCACTAGGAAGGATAAAAAGTCACCTTTTAAGCTTTAAAGACTATAACAGTTACCATGGGTTCTTACATATTGTGATGATGACTCTGCTAAAAGAGAATATCTTCAAGGAATACAACTTTGGAGGCACATAATAAGGGATCACTCCATCCCTCTCCTCCTCATTCCTTAAGATTTTGAAGGAATATCCAACCCCAACTATCGTTGTCGTACTCAACCCTCTAGATTACATAGAATACTTCAAATAAATGTGTTAACCTACAAATTTAATGGCCTCTTTCTAAAAATGTCTAAGCTGCATGTATGGATTTAATTAAACTAAAGACTTAAAATCAAGGATGAAGGTTTTATCTACCCATGCATAAAAGGATTCTTCATTATCAAATTTGACTTGGTTGAGAAAAAATATCTCATCCTCAACTCGAGCCGTTAGTAATGAGGAAATATATGCTTTGAATGAATCCTCATACCCAAACTTTTGACCTATCTTTGGATATACTCTCATCAACTCAAAATTGGGTAAATATGCTCAACATTCCATTGAAATTATAGGAATTCAATTCCTTAAAGTAGATTGACAACACACGAAGCGGATTTCACTTCCACAATGTGGAAACATAAAGGAGAAATGTTAAGACATGTTACCACTTCCTCTTGAATTTGCATGGTTATGGATTTAAACAAAATATTAATGATAAAGATCAAGCTTGTTGAAAAAGACACATTTGGATGTAGCATATTCATTATGATCAAGATTCTTTCAAGTGTAGGGAATATTTTGAAATTGAACAAATCAGAACCCACTACACAAAATTTGATAAAGAAGGTCATCTTCTTAAGAAATATCATAAAAAAAACATTTGGTGGGAGGGAGTAAGTTACAAAAGAGTATTGGACCTAATCAACATGGAATTTGTAGTATCTACCCATTAAGATATCATGTTTCTCCCTAGTATAGTCATTGCATATGTCTTTCTAGGAGAAACGAAAGACTCAAGATCTCGCATGAATCCACCTAACAAGTTCCCATTAGATGAATTAGAATTGTTGGTTCTCTAAGATATATAGAAATTGGTGTCATCATGGACTCCAAATGAAGTGATGAATATGGGAAACAAGTCATATTTGCACCAAAATAAAATCTTTTTACCTCTCCTCACAAAATGAAAAAGGAAGTTGAGATGATGTACTAGAGGAAGAGGAAGAAGCTAAGAGATATTTAGATGACAAGCAAGTTAGAGTATATGAAAAGGAAGATGAAAGTAATTTTTTACTAAAAATTAAAGAGTTGCAAGAACCAACAACACAATTAGGAGCAATAGGAAGATTGAACAAAAGTCTAGAATAAAGAGAGAGAGCTAGAGAATAGATGTCAGGGGATAAATTTCTCTCATCAATTATTTTTTCATGTTTTGTTTTCTAAAAATTATTTGTTATTTTTTTTTCTAAAAATTATTCGCCCAAATTCTATAGGATACAATTATTTTACTCTAAATATCACCAAAAGTTTCTAAATAGTAGATAAAATCCATAGGATTTTGAATATTTTTACAAAAATGTTGCCGAACATTTATAGTTGTCTTTTTAAGAGTTAGTAAATTTAGCCAAGTATTACAATTTAAGATAAATTTAGGTCCTTAAAATTTCTCCTAATAACTATCAAGTTACATGATATAACAATACCGCTAAATTATATTTATGGGGCAAGATGTGTTCTACATTGGGACGAGAGGCGCTCTATAGTCCAATATGAGGGATATGTTGTCCCCTAATGTTACATTTAAAAATAATAAAATAATACTTACATTAAAAAATTAAAAATGGAAATAACAAAAAATCTCTATTAGCCATCAATAAATTACTTCAATTTCCATCTTAAATTGATATCAATTTTATATAGAGAAAAATTAATTGAAAGTAAAAAAAAAAAATACTATTTAATACAATGGAGATACATGATTCCTTCTTTATTATATCTACCGAAAGACAAATTATATTCTAATCAATTTACGGTGAAAATGCTGTGAAATCTAAAAATTT
>APFE031261755.1:42847-109532 GCA_000404065.3 Pinus taeda
ACTTTTATTATAAAATTTATTAATAAAGTTCCTATCGCTACTACTGATCGAAGACCCCACCAAAGTCAAAAACAACGATTCCGAAGAACCTTTGGAGAAGCAAGGGTCAACGTCCACGGAGTCGATAACCGCCTGAAGTTGAGAGCCAACGACCGAATGAAGTTGAGATTGGCGAGCATCGACCAAGACCTGGGAAAAATATGAAGAAGAGGAGAGCGCCTTCATAACATAAAGAACAGACCCTGTAGAGTCGCTGACAACATCAATGGAGTCATTAACCACTTACTTCAAAGGGCTGCATTCCACATGAGGAAAATTATTGAGATTATTAACATGGTTATCAGAAAATGAAGAATGAAATGTTGGGAGATCAGAGGAGGGAATGCTTGGGTGAAGCCCAACATTGCAAACCAAGGGCCCAATGAGACAAAGTCAAAGGAAGGAATCAACGGGTGAGGAGAGGAGGATGGGGAGGAATTTTGGTCAACGAGAAATGAAGATGATGTGCAAAGAGGGGAGAGGGATGGCGAAAGGGTCTGGTTAGAGCTCGACAGGGGAGTGACCGTGGATCGGGAAGAATCAAGACCCAGATTGATCATGACCATAAGGGAAGGGGGGTCTACAAGGGGTACAAAACCATGTCCGCCTGGACCTACGACGACCCCAGGGAGTCGGTTATCATTTAGGGAGGCAAATTCTATACAGGGAGGAGAAACAAAGGAAACATCCAAATTGCAAGATGCCAAACCCGACTCCACAGTTCGGAGAGGTTGAACCCGAAGAGGAGTGCCAGAACCACGACTAGTAAAACAATTTATTGGGGAGCCAACCTCATCACAAGAAAACGGTGACCCAAATTCTTCCAGAGGGGAGGACAGACTCCCATGATCAAGACGAGAATAACTAGAAAATCAGGAGTGAAGAGCATAAACTTGACAAATATTTACTCTTTTATTGGAACAAGAACCGAAAGAGATAGAAAGATCATTGCTCATATATGACCCTTCAAAAAGTTTAAGAAATTTTGAAGGCTTCTTTTGCTTCCAAATGTCCTACATACGTTGTGATTTAAGGGATGAACAAACATCTATCCTTGCCCACAGGGAAGCAGAAAAAATGCCAGAAAGCTCCAAATGAAGAGAGAGAATATGTCGAGAATGTTGATTAAGAACTCTTCTAATTATTCTTGGAATGTGTACCAAAAATATTTCACTTAAGTCTCTAGGTGATAAGTGACCCTATCAACAAGTTGATGGTTGTTTTCAATTCAGATCTGCCACATAAATAAAAAACCTAAAATAAAAGTAGATACAGTATAGAACAGAAAACAACAATATAAAATATCCATTATAATAACCCAATTGGAAAGACTTCTTTGAATGGATAAATCTTTTATTAATAGCACATAGTGAAGGAGATCTATGGATGGGTCTGTAAGTCCCCCTCTCTTGGATGAGTCCTTTGATGTCCTTGATGATTTAGAAAATGATTCTCTTTCTCAATATGTGAAAAACCTAGACAAAAGTAGAGAAGTCAAAATGGGAGCTCAAAGAAAATGTTGATAATGATTATGATCATGATGAAGAATGAATGAAAAACCCTCCTATTTATAACAAAGTATGGAGATAATCTCAAAAATGGAGAATAATAAAATAATATTAACCAAATTCAGATCTAACTACTTAGAATACTTTATTATTTTTATTGGAGAGGGAAAAGATATTTAAAATGGTAAATATCCTTATTTAGAAATAATTAACAAATAAATGATTTATTAATTATTTCACGATAATTAAGAATGGTGTGAAATCAAATAATATTAAATAGTGATTTAATATTTTATATAACAAAAATAAAGAAATTAAATAAATAATGATTTATCTAATTATTCTAATGGGATTTTTTTTTTTATTTAAATCAGAAAATAAAATAAAAATGTTTTACAAAATTATTTTCCACTCTGAAAATGATTTTACTACGGTAAAATTAAATCTGTATGGTGTATTTCGATCCACCTAGTTAGGAATGGCTAGGTGATCATTTTTTGGTGATAACATTTTATTAGAACTTTTCTCAAAACTGGTATAGATCCATCTTAACTCTAGATCTACCAAGAATAAAAAGAATCAAATATCTCAAGATATAAAAATTTCTTCAAATTTTGCAATTAAAAATATTGTATTTTGAGAAGAGATCAAATCTTTTTAAATATTTAATAAATCCAAGATTAAAATAAATCTATAATATTTCATATAATTACTTTGTTATAATTTTATTATTTTTACAATATTTTATATAATCACTTTGTTATAATTTTAATTTATGAAGATGGTAGGAAATAAGAAAACAAATAAAAATCATGCTTGGAAACCCATCGACCTTATGCGATACAACGGATCTTTCTAAATAAAAAGACACTATTTTGACATTACGTTTATCTTCTTTGAATGTATAAAAACACAAATTTTGACTCACTATATTATAATCATTTCATTCAAATTAAAAGAGAACAAACATGGGTAGTTGCATTGTTATCGATCAGTGTTATTATATTAAGTAAAACCGTGTGTTGACATCAATATAGTTTGAAATTTATATGGGTATGAGAAGGATATGAATGGGCATAAATATTTTATTCCAATATTTTTATCAATATTCTTTTGGTTTTATATTGTAGTGTTATTAAATTATATTTATTTTTAAGGAAATTGAAGGGAAAATTAAAGGTGTTATTTATTGAATTTTTTATATTATTATTAATAGTTTGGGTCGGCTTACTGTTAAGAACATGTCTTTCTTTTAAAAGTTTATAGGTTCAAACCTGAGGGGTAGAGTATATATGCTTCATAGATTTAGTAGTTAAATCGTTGCACGGAGGTTGGTCCTTGTCCCACAAACAAGGGGCCTCATACACCAATTTGGTGTCTAACTTTATCATGACCTTAAAATTAGATAATATTAAATTAGATAATATTAGTTATTTTTATTATTGTGTTAGTTAAGAATATTATTATAATATTATTATATATAGCATAAATTTATAGTTTTTAAGAGTTAATTTAATTAAGTGAATAATTTATTAAAATAAATATGGTTAATAAGGAGTGTATAGTGTTAATAAAAATGAGAGAAATACATTAATAATAACAACATATGAATATTATATTATACGATGGAAAGTTTTACGAGAAAATTAGTTGTGAATAATAAATGTATTATTCTTCATGGCTTAAAAGCAATCAATCTAGCTAACATCACCGCCTACCCAAGTGAGCTCCTTGCTCAACTTAGACACATTACAACAGATTGCTCTCCAATTAACTCAGGACGATTACAATGGATTCTTGTCCACTCAACTCAAACACATTCGAATGGAGAATCCCCAATTATTTTAAAGATTTCATCACATATAATCCATGGGGTCCAATACCATGGCCCACCAAAACCATGTGCTTGAAGCCACAATTGTGAACTTAACAACTTCAACTCTTTCACTGAATCAAGTTTATGTTAACATCCCCATTTAAACTTGATTGGATAAATTTGCATGCTCTCGTCCCCTATCATCTAGGTCTACTATAAGACTTTACCGGCAAGGGTACACATGCCTAACTAGTCTTATAGTCGTATGGCCATATACATGTAATTTACAAATTTCACCACCAAAGTATATGTGCATGTGTGTGTGTTTTCTTTCACTTTTGTCAACATTCTCTCACGTCTACACACCAAATCACAATAGGTTCTCTCCTGATGACAAATCCTTCTTGTATGGTTGCATCTCACCTTGTTGGCCTTTTATTTCCTCCTAGGAAGTCCTCACATATGCAGGTAAAATCCCAATCAAGTTTCCTTATGTTAGCTTCATTGTTCAACCTCAAAATACAATGTGCCAAGATTTGCAACCATCACCTCCTTCTACAGACCACTATCCCTTGGCTTCGATACCACTTGTTAGAGATAAAAAATTACAAGAGGAATAATGATAAAAATAATACATAGAAATGATACACATAAACCATGCACATGAAGACCATATTTTAACTTGGAAACCCTTGCAGGAAAACCACTTTTGAATAACAAATCTATTATTCTTCATGGCATAAAAATGGTCATGCCTTGACTTAAAAACAGCCAAGTCGTCCAAAATCATGGCTTCGCCATGTGAACCCTTTTCTTAACTTAAGCACAATATAATGGAGAATCCCCAAGCCTTTTAAAGGCTTCATCACATGTAATCCATGTGCTCTAATACTATGCATCATCAAAACTATCTGCCTAACTTTGACTCTTTCATTGAGTCAAATTTACCTAACATATAGGTCACATTTTAAAATCTAATTAAATCCTCTTTAGATTATTAGTCTCTCTTATCACTAGTCACTCTTATCACACCTATAAATGTTTGTTTAGAAACATGTCACAAATTTATATTTATAATTGAAAAATATTATTTATAATAACATTTTCATTCCATTTTTGTTGTGAGCTTTATAGTTAAGTTGTGGATATTTATATTTTTGTCATTTTATGTTAAGTGGTGATTTATATTATCATTATCCTAGATCCATCTTCACTCTCGATCTAACAAGCATTGAGAGGGATCAATTCTCTTAAGGTGCAAACCTCTTTTAGAGTGAAAAGAGATTTAATCTCTCTCGGCGCTTGGTAGATCCAGAGTTAAGATGGATCTAGGCTAGTTTTATTTTATTTTGTTTTATTTATGTTATTTTATCTTTATTTTTATTTTTATGTAATTTGACTAAGTAATGTTTAACACAACAAGACATTACAACATCTCTACCATATTGGGTTGTTGGAAAGCACCTTTCAACACAACCATATATAAATATTGACATTATATATTAATTTTAAAGACATTAATATCATTTAATAATAATTTTATACATTATTAAATGTAATAAAAATCATATGATAAAATTAAAAATTAAAAATTAATGATAATGTCTTTGAAAAAATGAAATGAAAAAATGACACGCATTACACATATATTCATTTATGTAACAAACTATAAAAGCACTTCAATGTTTCAAACCATATTATTATTGACTTTTAAATAATTTAACTTCCTTTAAACATCAAATAATCTTATTATTTTATTTCATAGATATGAATAAAACATATAACTAGCAATTTCACTGAGAGGTGCAAAGGAACGTCGGCAAGAGGAGTGGGGAATGCAGAAGGAAATGTTTTCCTTGTGTGACATGTCAAGCTACAACATCGCTAGTCCTTGCAATCAAAAGGGGTCATGTCATTGAGTTCAATGGAAGGACCATTAGAAATTTCCCCACCATTTTCCTTCTTATAAACCCATATATTGTTGAAACACGCCAGCTCCAACAATGGTTTTAGGGAACAGGTTTCAGTGCATCATCACCTTCACTTAGTAAAAAGTACACAAGCGTCTTTAGCAAGCCCCTCAAAACAAAAACAATATTTGAACTTGTTGCAACGTCCCACTCCAAGAAAGCTCCTTGCATACTTATTCAATGTAGAAAGAGGCAAGTATGGGCTTGGGCATATAGAAGGCTTGGGTATACCAATGCAAGAAGTGAGTTTAATATTGAATGTGAGACATCCAATATTTGGATGGAGATGAGGACGGAGATCGGGAAGAGATTGTGTGGGATTTGGAATTGATCATCCACATGGCAAGGTCCAATTGTTCCATGTGTCATATTTTAATTCGAGGGAGGCAGGTAAAAATGAGTCTTTGTGATTGGTGGGGGTGAATAATTCCTGCCCACCCCAACCCCACAAAGAAATGCCTATTAGTATAAAGATATAAGAACTTGTCTACCAAAGCTTCAATTTACGTCAGAGTAGAGATCTAGATAAGAAATTTATTGATTTTATGAATGTCCTATTTAAATATTTGAGAAATTGATCACTTAAAGCTTTGAATTTGAACGTATCGGGACTCTGATGATCTGACAAATATCTAATGAATGACATGAGACCAACATGGCCAAAGAACTTTGCAACAAATACAATTGCATGCCACTGGGCTTCCAGGGATACGATCCATTGCAAACAAGGTCGAAAAATGCAAATATCACTGCAATCTTTACACAAAACTCAACAACCATTGAAGATCATCCTTTTCCTACCATCTGTTTCCTGCTTCCTGCTGAAGAAGGAAACAATATCATCATCCATAGAACAAAAGTGCATTGCTTCCTCCACATGTTTCTCCCCACAATGATAACCATCCAAATAAACGGTTTAAAGAAAAACAAAAAGGAAAAGAATGAATAACAACATCTATTCATGCAATTCATCCACACCTTTGAATAAAAACATTAGGGTATCTACTTGAGTTTCCAGTACCTGTTGTTGCAATGATGAAAGTGCAAAATTTTGAAGAACGAAAATAATAATGCTTTTAAATAGGCCTTTTAGCAGGGCTTAACAGAGAGAAAAAGAGAGGAAAGCAAAGTAAAGGGAAGCAAAGGCCTCTTGTTGGAAACAATCGCAATTGGCATGTCCACTGCTACCATGGAAATCATGCTTTTAAAAAACACCAAAATAGTTTGAGCCAGTTGTAGCCACAAAACATGCTAAAATTAGGCTCCTTGCTCATCCTTCAAACCCACCTAGTGACCAAATGTTGTTGGGATCCTCATCATCGCCAAAGATGTTGAGGCAAATGCAAATCCTGGTAGTCACACACACCTCACAAAAAAATGGCGTCAATTCTAGGGATGAGAATAAGAAAGGGTCATTACTTGACAGACACTCAATAAAACGTTAAAATACAAAAAAAATAAACTTATAGAATGATGAAATGTTAAAATATGAAAATATACAACTCACTAAAATCTTGTTCATAATTTTAGAAGCAATTATTGTTATATAGTTTATATTTATAAAAGATATAATTGATAATTTTCATCATCCTTGAAAAATATTGATGAGTCAACCTATATTTGCAATTACAACCAATGATAGCTTCCCCAACTACTGGTTTAACAAGAAGTTATGATAAGTTCTCCCACTATTAAAAAAAATGATAATATTCAATTAAGAAAAAAAAAAAAACCAACGTCCATTCTAAGTCTCGAGTACCAAGGAACTTGGAGCTTAACACCTGGTCCTTACAAAATTGAAATTATAAAATGCATAAGGTAGTTTTCAAGTTTATTTTCATATATTCAAAACCTTATAAAGTATATAAATATAATTTTCAATTTATTTTAGTATTGGAGAAAAATATAACATTTCATTATTCAAAATGCATTGAATGTATAAGTTTGATATATAATATAAGGTTAATTTTCTATATATATCTAAATTATGTATTTTTAAAATATGTAGAATTTTTTATATAGTGGGAAAATTTATCACAATTTAGTTTTCAAATTAGCAGTGGGGATAACCATTAATGCAGGTTGACTCATAGCCACATGCCTTTGAGTCTTCAACCTTTAACATGTTTCATTCCCTCAAAAAATACAAGCTCTTAACCAAACATAATTACTTTTTTAAACATACTCTAAACTCATTTAATATATATGGGTGTAATAAAATTAATAGACAAAATAGTTATTTGGCCAGAATCTGATTTCCTCGCCCATTGCTTATCATATGGCCCAATATACATAATTCATGACCCCACTAACTCCATTGCATAGATAAACGCCACCTGCTTAGATAAGTTCCAAAGCTCTCCAATGACTAATAGGCATGCGAAATTCATTTTCAAAGAGTCCAAAAAACCCAAAAATATTCCAATCCAAAATAGACAAGTATATTATCCTTGTTACATTTATTCAATTTAATAAATTCTTTTGATGTTCTACTCGATTACAGTTATTATCTATGAGCGGTTGAACATGGTTTCAAGTAACAATATTGAAATTAATGTGACATGTTACAGTGAAATCAATTTGAAATTTTGTATAAAGTATATAAACACAGATGTGCCTCGAACTTTGAACTTGTCCAATATATACATACAAATTAGTAGATTACAACTATGTTGCACCCTCTATAGCTTCCACTCTACACCCACTCATAGATTCCCACTCATAGACTCCCACATCAATTCATGCATTATGTCTTTCCAAGACAAGCCAATTTTGTCGATCATGCTTTCCTAGTCTCAATCACATTAATACATTCCAAGTCACTTGTAGATTTGACGGAAGCCAAAGATGAAGAAGCTACCATTATTGAATCATCCCCATAAATTTGGAAAGACTGAACATCATTTGCTGCAACACTCTCGTTTCTTTTGGTAACATCCATTCTCGCGTTTTCCTCTGGTTGGGAGAACCCTGGCAATTTCTTGGACAATGCACAAAGGAGAGAGTGTCGACATGAAGGACAAGAAGCATTCGAAAATAGTCATGCGTCTATGCAATCTAAGTGGAAAATGTTACAACATTCTAGTAATACTCTCACCCTTTATCCTTCCATGATTTCTGTCAGGCAAATCGATCAATCCAGGGCTCTCAGGGGATAGCCTATGCGGTAAATCGTGGCTAGAAGTGCTTCTAAATCCTTTTTCTCGATGCCAATTTGAGCTCCTTGGAAATCCCTATTAGGCAATGGCTTAGACACCACTCGCCTGTAGAGCAGTGTATAGTGGAGTAGGATATTGAAACTCAAAACGCATAGTATTGAGAGGAACAAGGCCGCCGGGACGACACCTAAGCTTGAGCCAACTCCGGAATTAGCAAAGAAAATGGTGACAAAGCTTGATGTGTCACATTTTCAGTGCACAGAGAAAAACGAAAATATAATCTGCTATTGATTGAAGTGAACAGTGTTTACTCATCTTAACCCTACAGAGAAAAATTCCTTTTAACATAAATACATTCTAATTTAATAACTTTTATTTGAAATAATTATAAAATAGTTAAATTAACATTTATCTCGAAAATAAATTATAAAAACAAGTTAACAAAACAAACATCAGGCCATCGAGAAATAAATAATATAAAAATTAATCTAACTTATAAAACCAAAAAAATCAATATACAAATCGAACATATAAAAATTAATTCTAACCCTAAATAATAAGACATGTAAACCATTTACTTACTTTTCTATTATTTTGTCACTATTTTATTTTGTGTCATAATATATCTAGATTGTATCATTTGATATTATTTTGCCACTATTTTGTATGATAATATATCTAAACCTACTACCGTAGTATCTCTCATTTTGTCATCATTTTTTAACTTAGGAAATAAACCATAGTGTTAAAATAAATACAAGATTTATAGTTGGGAAATTTTTTATAAGAGGCAAAGCCCACTTTAAAAGATTATTTATATAGTTTAGTCACGAATCCTAGTTACAAGATTCTGATCAAAATAGACCAAATCCAACAGTGAAAATTAACTCCAAATTTATGTATGGGGACAACGTAATTGACCATGACACTAGAGGCCTTCTTTTATGATACGTTCAATCAAATGTTGTCCCTTGTGTTTATGAGAAGGGGTTATAATAAAATTATGTATTTATGATAAATATAGTAATCATACCATAGCATTCATTGTCCTCATTATGTAATGCCCTCTTTTTATTAATGCTCTCCTTTTTATTAAGATATTAATATTTATTATCATTATTTTGAGGGTATTTCACATGGATGAATGATTAAAGTTTATATCTTTATATACTTTAATTTTTTAGAATGTGAAGATTTAAAATTATTTTATTATTATATGTGATCTATGAGTTGGTTTAAGAATTATTTGATTTTTTGGGATGATTATATGTGATCCATGAGTAGATTTAAGAATTATTTGATTTTTATTGAATGTTATGATTATGTGTATGGACTAATGATTTTGATATATTGATTAAATAGAATTTTTATGAAAATAGTTAATAAATGAATGCCATGTAAAAGTGGATGGGTTATATATAATCATATTACTTGATTTATTACGTAGGTGTAAGGTAGGTCAAGTTATATGCACTTAAGTTTTGGTTAAAAGATTGAATGCCTTATAAATTATTTGATTTTTTGGGATGATTATATGTGATCCATGAGTAGGTTTAAGAATTATTTGAATTTTATTGAATGTTATGATTATGTGTATGGATTAATGATTTTGATATAATGATTAAATAAAGAATTTTTATGAAAATCGTTAATAAATGAATGCCATGGAAAAGTGGATGGGTTATATATAATCATATTACTTGATTTATTACGTAGGTTTAAGGTAGGACAAGTTATATGCACTTAAGTTTTGGTTAAAAGATTGAATGCCTTATATGTTATGTGATTATAATTTATATTGGTTTTAGGATATTATTATTTAATATGTGTTTTTAGATGTACATAAAGGTATGAGCTAGTATTTTATACATAAAGGTTGTAGGAAAGACGTGATATGCGTATTTTATAGAGAAATGAGAGTAATCTCTTATTTATAAAAAAATTTCTTTACATATTAGGGTTGAAGAAAATATGTACTCATTATGGAGATTAAACATTACCTTAAGGGGAGATTATGAAAGTTGCTCATTAGGATTAAGTAAGTGGTGCATCGCAAGGATGTGTAGTCCTTATTCTTTTATGATTGTGCATATTTCATTAACAATAAATGATACTGAGTTAATTAAGCTTCACCCATATTAAATTGGCCCCCCTACATGTAAATGTGTGTACAAAAGTTGGGTGATCATGACCTTACCCTCTGTACTGGTTATGATTCATCATTTTAAAATAAAAGAAACTTTTATATGTGTGACATTTTAAAAGACACTTTTATAATCTATAGTTCTTTAAGTAAATTATTGAGTGTATTGGTATAATGTACTCATTTAAATACAAGGGATCTATATGGAAAAAAACACATTTGATTTTATTGTGCAATAAGAAAGTGGCAATATGCATTATGAACATGTAATAATGAGAATAATTCATATATAAAATGTTATGAGTCGAATTCTTCTTATTGTAACCCATCAAAAATTGCATCAAAATAATGTTGACTACTTTTGTTTGCTCATATGTTTGTAGATGGAACAATATATATCTCTTCAACTTTGTGTTCATCTTCTCCCACAATGTAGTCCCAAATGCATTGAGAAATATCATATCCATGTCTAAAATAATGCTCATTGGTATCCCAAAGTGTGCCAAACATGTCCAAAGAACAAGTATGTTGCTTCTTTCTCATTGATAATCTTTTTACGGGGCATTAGAACACACATCTTTTTGAACCTATCAACTACAATGAAAAGGTAACTACATCCCTTCTTGGTTGTTGGTGAACCTCCCACAAAGTCCCTGGAAATTCCCTCACAAGGACAAGTAGGTACAGGAAAGGGATAGTGTGGACCCCATTTCCTATTACTAGGCTTGTTGGTACAATAAATAATGCATCATATTATGAACCTGGCTACACCTTCTTGTATCTCATGCCAATACACATACCTTTGCAATTTGGCCATTGTCTTCCCTACACCAAAATTCCCTACAACCTTGGAGATGTGAGCCTCCCTCATTAGTTATAGCCACTCACCTTTAGGAACATGTAACTTATCCAGCCTATAGAGTAACCCATTATGGAGATGGTAGTCAATTGTGATTTCACGATCATACACATGACGCTAGCTCTACAATAGTTGAAACACCTTGTTATAGTCTTCATCCTCTATATATTATTCTCTATATGTATCATGGGTTAAAGGATCCATGTGCATCATAGTTCCCAAAGTTGTGATTTGTGATGTGGGTGGCCTTGAAAGCACATCAACCAACTTGTTTGTGCTACCCTTTTTACACGTGATCACTAAATGAAACTACTATAGAAACCCCATCCACTTGTAATTCATGGCCTATTATAGCTTACTTTGGGCATGTAGGTATTGTAGTGGTTGATGATTGGTGTGCATTACAATCTCATTTTCCATTTGATGGTGTTTCCACTTATTAACAACTTGTGCCAATGGAATATGACTCGTTATTGCAGGTAGGGTAGTTAAGAACTGTGCCACGAAGTACTTCAAAAGGTAGCATAAAATCCTTCCTCCTTGCATCAAGATCACTCCCATAGCATACCCACTCACATTTGTCTCCACTTTGAAGCATTGTTGCAAGTTTATTAATGCCAGAACCAGTGGTTAACTAATCTTCTTCTCTAACTCTTCAAAGACCCTTTTCTGACCCTTTCCACAGTAAAAACTCTTGTCACTCGTTTTTATGGCATGAAGTGTTGCTATGTAGATTGCGCCGAGAGGCGCATTCTACAACCCAGTATGATGTGTAAGTATGTTCGTCCATCATCAAAGTTGAAATATTGTTCATGTCAGCTAGAATAAAAATTTTTAAAAATCTAAAAATAAAAATAATTAATTTAAATGTTTTATATAGTTATTCAAATTCAACATATATGATAAAATAACTGTTAAACGAATAAGATAATTTCATTGTAATACAATTATCTTATGTTTTTAATAGATATTTTAGCATACACATTGAATTTGAATGGATCATAAATTTACCTTCAACAAAAAAAAAAAAAATTACCACATTAAAATTCCAAATCAGGTAAAATTTTAAACATCTTTACTCTTTACTAAAGTCAATATCATTTCATAAAATAAAGTAAAAAGGTTATTTCAACACAAAGAATCGAAAATCTTGCTCCAAAATCTTTTGATGTTTTTTTAATTAAATATTTGTAAAATGAATCTTTAAAAGTAAAACCATATCCTATGGATATATTAAAATCTCTAAAGACATAAATATTTCCAATTAAAAGTTGTAATATTTGAAAATTTTGTTATCATTCCATGTAAAAAATATTATTAAGTCTATATTAATATTAATATTAATATTATAATTTTAATAAGTTAGGATTAATACATATATTAAATTTATATAATATAATTTTTTATATTATAATATGTACTAATATATCATGATATATATTAACTCTAGATATATATGGGAGGGAAGAACAAAGACATAGTGGTAGAGGTGGAGAGATAGAAGGAGTGAGAGGAAGGGAGAGAAAGGGAGAGAGAGGAAGGATGAGAGAGGACTTGAGAGACAATAACAGAGAGGGAGGGTTAGAGAAATGAAGTTGAAAGGAAAGAGATGGAGGGAAGAAGAATCACAAAGAGAGAGAGAAAAGTGGAGAGAGAGAGAGAGAGAGAGAGTGACAAGTGAGAGATGGAGAGAGAGTGAATATGTTTGGGGGCGAGATAGAGAGATAAATAAGGAGAGATTGTGACAAAGTTGGAGTGTGGAGAGAGAGAGAGACAGACAGACAGACAGACAGACAGATAAGGGAGGAGACAGAGAGAGGCAGGAGAGGAAGGAAGAGAGCTTGGATGTGAGAGAGAGAAAGAGAGAGGAAGGGAGATAAAGAGGGATGTAAGAAGAAAGACATAGAGAGAGAAAGGTGGAGTGAGAGAGAGGGAGTGATAAGGGATATGGAGAGAGAGGGAGAGAGGAGAGCAATATGGAATAGAGATAGGAGGGGAAAGAGATGGAGAGAAGGGGAATAAAGAGAGAGAGGGAAAGGAAGATGAAACGAGAGATAGATAAAGATGGAGAAAGAGTGTGTATGTTTTGGGGGTGATATAGAGAGACAAAAGAGATATAGAGAGAGATAAATATATAGATGGAAGGTGAAGAGAGGGAAGAAGAGAGAGATAGAGAGAGGGAGAGATAGATAGATATGGAGGGAGAAAGCATGTGTGTTTTGGGAGGGGGGTGAGATATAGGGACAAAGAAGGAGAGATGGAGGGAGATACAGATATAGATGGAGGGGGGAGAGAGGGAATAATGATTCTTGCACTAGATGCATTGATTTCAGTGTAGATGGTGATTTCTAATCGTATTTGATTACTTTCATTAAAGGAGATAAACTGAAGCACATGGGGAGGAGTAATGAAGAGAGTGAGGAGAGGAGTGATAGAGGGAGAGAAGGGTAAGAGAGAGATAGGGAGACACAAAGATGGATGGGGGAGAGAGGGGGAGAGAGAGAAGGGGAGAGAGAGGGAGATAGTGACAGGGTTAGAGGTAAAAGGGAGGGAGAGGGGGAGAGAGAGAGAAGGGAGAGAGAGGAGATAGTGACAGGGAGGGAGGGAGGGAGAGAGAGAGAGAGAGAGATGGGACGGAAAGGGAGAGAGACAACTTGAGAGAGAGGAGGAGAGAGGGAGAGAAGAAAAAAGACATACAGAGAGAAAAATGGAGTGAGAGAGAGAGGGGGGGGAGTGAAAAGGAAGACATGGAGAGAGTGTGTATGTTTGGGGGTGAGATAGAGAGACAAATAAGGAGAGATGGTGGGAGATATAGATATAGATGGAGGAGGAAGAGAGGGAAGAATGTTTATTGTACTGAATGCATTAAATTCATGGTATATGGTGATTTATAATCCTATTTGATTGCTTGCACTAGATGCATTAATTTTAGTGTAGGTGTTGATTTGTAATGATATTTAATTGCTTGCACTAGATGCATTGATTTCAGTGTAGATGTTAATTTCTAATTCTATTTGATTACTTGCACTAGATGCATTGATTTCAGTGTAGATGTTTTCTAATTCTATTTGATTTCTTTCCCTAAATACATTGATTTCAATGTAGATGTTGATTTCTAATTCTATTTTAATGCTTGCAATATATCCACTGATTTTGATGTAGATGGTGATTTCTAATTATATTTTAATACATGCACTAGATGCATTGATTTAGGTGTAGATTGTGATTTCTAATCCTATTTGATTGCTTGCACTATATGCATTGATTTCGGTGTAGATGGTGTTTTCTAATTCTATTTGATTACTTTCACTAGATGCATTGATTTCGGCATACATTGTGATTTCAATCCTATTTGATTGCTTGCACCAGATGCACTGATTTAAATGTACATGGTGATTTCTAATCCTATTTGAGTGCTTGCACTAGATGCATTGTTTTTAGTGTACATGTTGATTTCTAATTGTATTTGGTTGCACGCACTAGATGCATTGATTTTAGTGTAGATGTTGATTTCTAATCTTATTTGATTGCTTGCACTAGATGCATTGATTTTAGTGTATATGTTTATTTATAATCTTATTTGATTGCCTGCATTAGAGTCATTGATTTCAGTGTAGATGCTTTCTAATATTATTTAATTGTGTGCATTAGATGCATTGATTTTAGTGTAGATGATGATTTCTAATTTGATGTAACTCAATATATGATGGTAAATTAACTTAAAGTGATTGGATTAACAATGTGCATTGATTTTAGTGTAAGCACAAAAAAATGATTGACAATTTGCATTGACTTTTGCGTTATAGTAATTCAAGCTATTAATATTGGAGAGCAAGAGAGATAATGTATGATGTTTACTACAATAGTTTGAGTTAAAGAATTGAATGGTTTACAATATCAACTATCATTTTCATATAATCAATATGAAAAGATGGAAAAATTAACAAATAACATAAATATTTTATAAATCTGATCACTCATTAAAAAAAAAAATCAAAATTACATCATTTCTTGACTTTTGCAAAATAAACTATAGATAAAAAAAATCATCAAAATATTTGGAAGGAAATAAATTATTTCAAACATTAGAAATGGAACAAATGATTTCAAGAGTAATCTTGATGTAGTAAATTATTAAAATTACTCTTCAAAATATATTTAGTAATACATGGAGCGACACTATTAAGAATTATTAATTGTCAAAAGTTGTGATACCTAAAATTAAATTAAATGTATGTGTAATATCAATCCTCTTGCAAACTATTGACAAGATTGTATCCCTTCTTCATCACCAACTAATTACTAATAGACAATTACATACACATATAGAAATATAACACAACACTTATAACATTCACAAACATTACCATCCAAATCCAAACACATAAACGCACAAATCACTCAAAGCATCCAAGTGCAGACATACAAACCATTCAAGGCAAGCAACAAAAACAAAATTAAAGAAGAGAATGATATATTCATGTCAAACAAAGAAAACATAATGTAAATTTCAAAGTATGAAGTTTATCTCAAACATATACATAATAATGATAATCTAAAAATGTGTCATTGTTGCCCTCAACTGGAACCAACGTAGATCTATATAACTCTGGATCTATCATGCACCAAGAGGGATCAAATCCCTCGAGGTGCAAACCTTTCCTCATATTCCACACTCCAAAAATAAGGATTTCACCTCAAAGGATTTGATCCCTCTCGGCGCATGATAGCTCTGGAGTTAGATGGGTCTACATTGGTGTGGCAGAAGAGTTGGCGTGTGGGGAGGATGGAGTTGGATCGTTGATGACCGTCAGCACATCACAATGTTCATTTGATTCATTATGTAAATCAGAAACCATATAGCGTTCCATTAGAAACAGTCTTACCACTATATCATCGAATATAATTTAATTCAAATTGATACCTTAAAAATAGTTGAACTTAGTATATAAATCCTATGATATTAATTAATAAAATAATTATAATTGTAATATGTGTGTTGTTAATATATTTTAATTATAATAGTTACAAAGTACCAATTCTTAATAAATATAACTTATATTAGTTATTATCTAATTTGTTTATAATAGTGTAAGTATAAAATTTATTCTTTATGTGCTTAGTGCAAGAAAGAAAGTGGCATATAGCAAATCACACATTAAGTGGTATTGTTAACCAGGGTTAAAGAATTATGTATTCCTTATGTAATCCCTTAGGAATTATAAAGATTTTCATAGACATACAATAGTTAAGTTTAGACGACTATTTCAAAATAATAATTGTGTTAAGTACTTAAATCACTAGGAGTAATCAAGTGTGTATTAGATTGAAAATGTAGTGAAAAGTACAAAACCCTTAAATTAACATTAAATTTTAGTTAACTCAAGGAATGGGTAGGAGTGTATTATGTTGATTAAATTGAGTCTTGAGTTAATATTAATTGTTGATATTATTGTGTGGCTATTTAAATATCTAAAGAAATTAATGAGTAATAGCAACATCCTTACAAAGTGAAATAAAAAGGAAAATTTTGTATAGTCATGTTGTATATTGTCTTTTTATTTTTTGTCTTGGAGTTTATGGGTGTTACACGTGGTAGTAGAGCATGGTTCACAAATTGGAGCCATAGAACCATCATAATTCCACACTATCTATTATTATATGATGAACTAATGTGAATTTGACTTTATTGTAACAAGTCATATGGAAGGGTGGAGATGTGTGAGGGTATAATATGTCACCTCCTTCACAACCTACATCAACATTCCCACCTAGATATGAAGAGCATGTGACAAAACAAGAGCATTTTCCTACAAGGGAAGTGATAAACATGATGCGATATTTTCAATGAATGTCAAACACTTTAATGAACTGTTTAGAACAAGAATAGGGAGGAACATCTGATTATGTGAAAGGGTCCTAAATTCGGACCAACAACAATATGCATAGAGAGTTGGAGAAGGTGAAATTTTCATGATTATTAGGGTCTACAGATGATCAAGTAGTTAAAGCATGACTAGAATATACGCCCATTTTCTTCACTCTGAGAGATTATAACTCAAACCTTAAGGTACGAATGGGTGTGTTTGAACTAAAGGAAAGTACACTATTGTGGTGGAAAACACTTCCGCTAGAGTTAGCCTTGGTCATTCCAAAGTATCATGGGAATTGTTTGAATACAATTTTAGGTAACTTTGTTTATCTAAGGAGTTTATATAAAGTAAATTGAATGATTTCAATGCCTTGAGGCAGGGATAAAAATGTGTGCTACAGTATGAGGCCAAATTTATGGAGTTACTTTGGTATACCCCACACCTGAATATAAAAAATTATATATTTTTTGAACTACAACATGTGAGAAAAGGTGAGAATTTTGATGTCTTTCACTTTGCACGAGGAGATATTGTGAGACAATATTGTTAAGTAGGATATCCTTAGTAATGGTAGAGAAGGTCGCCAAGGCCTACAGGTTCAGGAGCTTCAATAGTAGAAAGTACATCAATAGTCAGTGGAATTGATACAGTCTGTAAGGACAGATAGACAGGACCAATGTTTATGTTATGTAACCAGCTCACAAAATAGGAGAAAATATAGATCAACGACTTCAAAATCAGCCTCTTCGAGGGGGAAACCTCCTTTACATTACACAAATGAACAATTCTTGGATGATAAAAATGACAAGACCTCCTTTTTATATATAAGAGTCTAAGGGGTCCCAATATAATCAAAGTCTACATAACAATAATATTGTAGGGGCACAAAAATAACAATAGTGGGCTTCAATGGGGCATAATAATAACAACATGGGGACTGTATGGGCACAATAATACAATAAGGGAGTTGCATTAATAACAATAAGGGGTTACACTAGTAGTATAGGGACCTAACATGCCCCTCTCCTTCAAAAAGTGTTGTCCTCGATGCTTGAGTAGTTTTGGATGCTTTTGTATAAAATTCCCATCCTCCCATGTGCAATCTTGAGCGGGTAAGTTCTTCCACTTAATGAGATACTCTAAAATTGATCGATTCCGTAGCTATCGATTTCTTGTTTTTGTGATTGCTTCCGGTTCCAATATGATTTTTTCTTCCTCGTCAAGTTCTAACAATATTGTTTGAACTGGGATCTTCTCACCTATAACCTTCTTTAAGCATGAAATATGGAAAGCTAGGTGCACTTGGGAAGATGCAGGAAGCTCCAATTTGTATGCCATAGTACCAATCATTTGTAACACCTTGTACGAACCATAATACTTTGGTGATAATTTATTATCCTTCTTATCTTGTTTGAGGGACATTTGTTTGTATGGTTGTAATCATAGAAATACCCAATCACCTACATCAAAACTTATTTTTTTTTTATGTTGATTTGCCTGTTGTTTCATTCTATTGTATGCCAAAGTTAGGTTATCCTTTACGAGTTTGAGAACTTCTTGTTGATGCTCGACGTGATCTTCCACCGTGGTGCAGGTAAATTCTTAGTGCAGACACAAACAATTCCTCTAGCCCGAGAGAGCGGGTTTAGCCACAAACAAACAATCTATGGAAAATCTCCTTAAGCTATAATCAAATAAGAGGGCCTGCCTCTTAGAACACTATTCCGCTTGGTGATGATCTTGCTTTCTCACTCCAGCTACCTTTCATTTCCTTCCTTCGAATACCTGAAACAAGCAAACAAACAACAACAACAAACGTGATAGCATACAATATTGTATTCAGCCTACTCAACAAGTTAAGGAACATTAAGCCATCAAATGTAAGATAACACTTCAATGTAGGAAATCAATCAATAGTTGTATTCATATAAGTTCAAAAAGAGATTACAACAAATGACTTAATGTTGTTGGTCTCCTCCAACGTATTCGGGTTCCCACACTTCTGCTAGCATTTCATGGATAGCCCCAACAATGGAAGTTTTAAGGCCTCTTCCCTTTAATCTCAAACCAAACCAAACACACTATTCTCCCTCAAACATAAACTAGAAAGCTACAAGCTATAGATGTCTTGCTAATTATTCAAGCTCCAAAAATACCAAAACTGAAACTAATGAAGCTTGTAAAAGGATGGGTTTATATAGCTTGGATAAAGGGGAGATGGTCCCTATTATCATGGGAGAAGGCTTTATCTCTTGGGTTGGTTCCATCATAATAGGGGAAAGGAGCCCAAACTGACTTCCTCGACTCCATCCAACCCAACAATTTACCAAACTTCTGTTACAGAGCTTCTAGACCTAGAAGCTTCGACTCCATATTTAAAAAACTTGCCAAAAGAGGACCGACGCAACTGAGAAAAGGCTCAGTAGCCTCATATGATGCTAGTCCTATTTTTAATCTCTACAAATTATGTGAGGAGGAAATTGGTCAGTAGCGTCGTTCTTGTAAACTAGGGTAAAAGGAAGATTCTTGGGAAATGATACAAAGGGGGATTATTCTTCTCATAAAGAGGGACATACTGGGAGTTTCTTCATGATGGGAAAGCATGTAGGGTTCACTGTAGAGGTCCTCCAGGATCGTGGAATGGGGAGTGCAGGGATAGTGACAAAATGTTGTGTAACAAGTGCCCCCTAAAGCATGAAGGTCGAACTAAAGTGAGGGGTGAAATGCTTTACAAGTGGATGTGGGGAACTGAAGTCGGTCGTCGAAAAACCTGCAAGCAAGCATAGATACATATACATCACTGAAAACTCTGCCAAATGATACATGAATCGTGGCATGGATGCAACCATCCAGAGAATGATCATGTAAATGGATCCAAGGCATGGGCACATCCATCCAATAGAGAGGATCATAATGAAACCAAGGTATGGTCGTAGCCATCCAATAATAAGAAGGATCACATATAAAAACTCATGGTATGGTCGCAGCCATCCATCTGAAAGAGACATGTGCATCAACTTGATCATGTCACATCGCCTCGCAACCTGGACTTGTGTAATTTGAGCCCAGGGTCTTTCACTCCAACACGACCCGGTCAAAGTACAAATTCTAACACGTGAATGAATGTGTTGAAGTCGAACATGCTAGAAAGTCGCTTGATTACCGGTCAATGATGTGAACCATTAACAAGTGCAAGAGAAACCACCAATAATGACAATGTCTCTCAAGGTACCAACAGCACAGTTCACGGAATGTGAATAAAGGAACTGAAGTTGAACACCCGTGAAATCACCTGATCGAAAGCCAATGATGTGAACTTGTCATCGAGTGTGAAGAAATTTCCATTAGGACATGCAAGCTCCAAGGTACTGGAAAGGAGTCTCTCAACCAGCTTCCTGGATAATGAGCTAAAGTCGACAGGAAGCGACCGTGTTGAAGGAGGGCCATGATGTGTTGGGTGTGGAGCCTGATTATCTTCTTTATTCAGAGGTATCACTACATTGGACCCCAATTCGTAATGTGGTGGCAACACTGCCCGTAATATTTGTGTTGCAAAGGGGGGTCCAGGGGGGCAGTAGCGATCTTTAGGAGTCCCCCCTTGGCGAGGGATCGGGGGAAGCGCCCCCGAATCTAAAAATAGATGTAAAATTGCCTTGTAAAATGTTGTAATTTTGTAGTCAATATTGGCCATTCATTAGACAAAGATCTGAAAGTAGAAGTTATGTTTACTTTAGGGTTTTTTTCCCTTGAAGGCAACCCCCTCACTATATATGAGGGAATTGTATTGCGTCTATGTAGATCTGTATTATGAGTGAGAAAGAAAGAGGAGATTGTGTGAGAGCGAAGAGGGAATTACAGTGGATCTATTGTAGGTTGTATCTCTTCAGTTTGCTGGATAATATAAAAGGAAGGATTGGTTGTTCCCCTTCGACGTAGCCCAAACTGGGTGAACCACGTATATCTATGTCTCTCTTGTTTTATATGTTTTTTGTATTTATATTTTTGCAATAAATTTTATGTGTTCCATTGCTTTGTAATATATAATTTTCTAACATGATGTATCCCACATCATCGACACGAGACAAAGGGATGCAAATGATTTCAAATGATACATAGAATCAAGAGTAACTGTAACTACATAGGGACTAACTCTTAAACATATCAGCGACTTGACTCCAGAGTTTGGCAGCTTTTGGATCCATATAAGGATCGGTGGTCATGATGACATGGCAGAGATCAAATGGAAGGAAAAAATGAACGGCCCAACCCAGGAAGGTCAATGATGAAAAGGAGGATATCCCTACCCAAAACGAAGTAGAAAGTGTCATGTTCAAGAGTGAGTTTCCGACATGACTGATAGAATTTCCCATTTTTCCCCACCATTTCTGGCAGATGCCCCAATTATTTTTTAATCCCAAGATTGAAGGGGATAACATGTGCTTGCACTGTAAGTTCATCCTTCGGACAAATTTGACCTAGTAAGTTTAATGAGCCCTAGGAAGAAGAAGCTCATGTTCATTATGGTGACAAAGCCAATGTTGTTTAATGTTTTAACGAGTCCGAAAAAGGTGTAACTTGGTATCTTTTTCATATTTAGAGAGTTTGAAAAAGACACGGAAAATGAAACTCCACATGGTCCCTTTTCGTACATTTGTGTCTCTCGAGCTCGAAAAGGTAGAAATCCATACTTGAGAGAACCGCTTGACCATTTCAGTAAAGGAGTGCCTTTTTCGTAAATAGTTTAGCCCAGCCCGAAAAAGGGGAAAACATATACTGGGTAAACAAAATTTCGTAGCCTTTAACGAGTTTAAAACAATAAGAGCTCGACAATCTTTTCATGTTTAAAGATTCAAAAAAGATCTTGAAGCAGACCACCCATTTTTATTCTTTTTACGAGTCAAAAAGGGAAAAATACTCTGCGATCTTTTCATTTGAGTTTTACGAGTTGAGAAAAGAGCTTAAACGTGACTCTAGTACCATCATCAATAATCTGTCACCTGTTGTTTCACAAAAAGGTAAATGCATTATCCAATTTCTAAGGAAAAATAGGTCAACAAATACATTTACATTTAAAAACCTAAGATTTCATGAAAAATGAATAAAAGGAGGAAAAATTAATTATTTTTTACCATTTTACCATTTTACCTTGTGTGAAGAACTTTTCACCCATTTGTGCCCTAGATTTTCAGGAGCAGATTGCGAGAGATCTGGGAGGCCATTCGATGATCTGTTAGTTGCAAGTAAGAGCCAAGATCTTTACCTTCATTTTCATGCTTGTTTTTCCTGTTTTTAACTGTTTTTTCAATTTCTTGAGGAGGTTTTAGCAACAAAAAAATCGCCCTCAGTCTGCGCAATTTCCAAGCACAAAATCACGCTGATTGAGGGTTATGAACACAATCAAATGCGCCAGTTCCATGAACATAGAAATTTCAATTTTTTCCCAAATTTCTCTGATTTAATCCAATTTTTTCTAGCCAAGGATGATTATTGACTTGATTTGATGGTTTTTGAAGGGAAAACATCGTGAAAAATGGTGGATGAGAAGGAACGTGAGCATGAGGACATTGACGCACAAGCAATGGCAAACCCAAATTGCTTGAATGCTCTGAGGAATTGTGGGCTCCTCAAATTCTTCTTCACACCAGGTCTGCGGGCTCAACTTGAATTTATACAGTATCTGATAAGTCTCTAGGATTTCAATCGGGAAGTTTTTATGATCCGGGACCAATAACTGGAGTCGAAAACTTACTACATTTATTTCATTGCAGGACTGTCCCAAAGAGGGGAAACAGTCAATCTATATGGGTCCAAGCCTATTGCGGCAAGTGTGACCATGTTACTTGCAGAACATAGAGATCATTACTGTTTGGGATCTTATGCTGAGAGTGTTGTGGTTGACCATAAACAGAGTGGCTGGGGCTCAAGCATAGCATGAAACCAACAAATCCAAGTTTCAATATGCTATACACTATACAGCATCAACTATCTTCAACTGGGCAGAAGCCATGAAGGTAAACATGAAGCGCCAACTATCAAAAGCCAAGGTGGGAAACCTGAAGCAGTTCTGCTACGGTTTCATTCTAGTGACCTTCTTTCCGGAGCAGATCCTGCTATTTCACTAACAGCTTGCTGAGGTGGAACTGCCATTGCCACGAGACCCACGGATTGTCCGTTGGAGTTCATTGATGCCTAGGATTACTGGGGGCTAATAGATGTCCTATAAGCCCACCTTCTTCTCATGGCTATGGCGACAACTGATCGTAGTAGAGGATTGGCCTCATAGCGGTACCGACTTCCGCTGTGATCCAGATATGCCACTCCCAAAGGTGGACGATTATGACGATGGAGGTAAAACCAAACAATTTTAATATTTGATTTTTTTATTGTTTTTGAAATACATGCATTCATGACATTTTGATTTTGTAAATGTAGATGTGGGACCAGAGCATCCAACCGGGATGTCCCCGATTGCCAGGCGCGCTTATCGGCAGTTTCATATCACTCCTTATCAGGAGGGAAGTGATAATGAGGAGGAGATTGTGCGAAACCTCGAGGGATTGACCCACGATATCCGAGAGTATGCCAAGCTAGGTGACATCCCACGCAATTATCACAGGCACACAGTGAGAGTATCATACCGGATCCACTGATTGCTAACTTGTGTAGTACGAGCGGTTATGTGCTACCATGAGCACCATGCCAGTTAGTTCATGGGTCTAGAATTCCACATTTTTGAGGCCTGCAAGCCACGAATGTATTTGAACACACATATTATTTTTTGGGGTTTTGATGTATGACAAACATTATCGACACACACACACACACACACATATATGTGTGTGTGTATGTGTATGTGTATGTGTATGTGTATGTGTATACATATATATGTGTGTGTGTTTGTTATATTTCCTTGGTTATTATGGTACAAATGTTTTGTTTTTTATTTTTACATGTTCCACAAATGTCTATCCAACACATAATTAGCTAATGCATCTGTCAATGTATTCATATGCCTAGGAATATGATGATATATCATGTAATCAAAATTTCTCTCCAATAGATGAATACATAGATACATTCTCAATATATGATGCTTTCTGATGAAATATTGCCAGTTGAGTTGAAGAACAAAAAGTTGTGAATCAAGGTTGACAACCAATTCTCGGATGCCAAGAGCGATAGTTTCTGACAACAATTTGATAATTGTGCTATACTCAGCAATGTTATTAGTTGTTTGACCTAGAAAAATACCTTGAAGATCAATCAACTCACCATGGGGGTCATAAATGGCCCATGCTGTAGATGATAGATTTTGGATACTACGACAATCACCAGCAACGAAACCGATGTGAGGAGACACTGACATCTGCAAAGCAAGTAGAAACATAATAAGAAGGAAAGTTGCTTGCAAAACAACACACCAAAACACACTATACAAGAATTAATAACACACTATTGTATAAAAGTAACCATGCAAGATGACCTAATCATAATACTTTTTGAGATAAATCCCATTATGGGGCTTGTGTAAGGGATTTCCCTCATAGTCAATTAGCTCATAAGCTCCTTTCTGTAACACACGTTTAACAATGTAGGGCCCATGCCACATGGGTTCGAAGTTGCCTGCCCCCAGGGATCATACAGAAGAACCAAATCACCCTCAGAAAAAGCTCGAGGAGAGATAGACTGATCAAAATGGGACTTGACCCGCTTTTTTTGTGCTTCAATGACCACAGCAGCAAGACAGCGAGTCTCATCCAATCGTCCTAAATACAAGAGGTGCTCTTTCTAAGGTGAGGTATCGAGGAGAAGTTCGACAGCCAGCTTGAGGGATGGAATTTTGCACTCAATTGGTAAAGTTGCTTCCAGACCATAGACTAGATGGAACGGTGTGAATCTAGTTTTGTCCTTGGTCGAGGTTCGGTAAGCCCACAGAGCTGAAAAGAGCATGAGATGCCAATTTAACTTGTGCATCCCAATGGTGCATTGAAGCATCATAACCAAGACTTTGTTCACAAATTCAACTTGGCCATTGGCCTGAGGGTAATATGGGGTTGAGCCATCGTGGCGCAAACCCAATGTAGAATTCAACTCAACCATCATGTAATCTTGAAAATGGGAGCCATGGTTGGTGACAATAGCCTAAGGCACTCCAAACTTGGAAATAACGTGATTGAATAGAAATTGAGCCATTGTTTTACTGTTCGTGGAGTATGTAGGCATCTCTTCGGCCCATTTGGTGAAATAATCCACAGCAACGATAATATACCCATGGCCCCCGGTCGAAGGAGGGTTACATGTCATATAGTCGATGCCCCATTTGGAAAAAGGCCAAATGGTAATAACGAGGTGTAGGTGAGCGGGTGGGGTGTGCATTTTTCGCTGATAAATTTGGCACTCATGGCACTTGCGAACAGCAAGGATGCAATCCTTGAAGATGGAGAGCCAAAAATAACTAGTGCGAAGGATTTTTTTAGTAGTAGCATATCTAGACAGGTGATCACCACATGCTACAGAATTGCAATCATTTAAGACTCTCTCAGCCTCCTTGAGAGTGAGACAGTAGTGAAGAATTGAATCGACATGGATGTGGTATAAAGTATCTCCAATGATACGGTAAGGTTGAGATTGATGTTGAATGTGGTGATCATCTTTAGTCAACACAGATCGAAAGGTGGATGTCTGGAGATACACGATGATATCACCATACCAAGGGTCAGGAGTGCTAATCAAGAAAAGAGTCTCGTCTTGGAGCTTCTCATCATCACCAGCAGGAAGGGAAGCAGAGGGAAGGGAGAAAATCAACTCATTGAAGACCAATGATTTCTTAGATTTGGCAGTAGTGAACATCAAATAAAATTCTTGGAGGATGACAATCCACTTCGAATACTTGCCCCCCAGCAACTGACGAGTCAGGATGTAGGTCATGGGGTTGCATTCAAAAATCACATTGGTAGTACAGAGAAGAATGTAATGCCGAAAGCGCTAAACAGCATGTACGACAAACAAAACCAACTTCTCGATATGAGCATAACATGTCTCAATGTCGAGGAGGTTGTGACTGAGGTAGTAAATATCATGTTCAGTGCCTTTATCATCATCCTGTACCAGCGCCATAGCGATGGTACTAGAGGCTGCAGCTACATAAAGGAAGTAATCGCGATGATAGTTCAGAGGGTGCAGCAAAGGAGCATTGATGAGGACAGCTTTTAGGTCATCAAAAGACTTTTGAGCAACCTCATCCCAAAGAAATGGGATTCCTTGCTTGAGGAACCGAGTGAACCCTGAAGCTAGCTTAGCATAGTTCGGTATGAAACGCCGAAGGAAATTTGTTTTTCCCTGTAGACTCTGCAGTTGATGCAATGAATACGAAGGGGGTAAATTAAATATGGCCTCGACTTTAAGAGGATCAAGGTGAATGCCTTCTTTCAAAACGATAAAGCCGAGTCATCCGGATTCGACGCAGAAGACACATTTATGCAAATTCAACCGAATGTTGTAGTGTCGACAACAAAGAAAAATTTGCTAGAGATTATCAGGGTGATCATGGCGTTTATGAGAATGAGCGGGGAGATGATCCAAGTAAGGTTGAACGATGTTTCGAATTTCGTGGAACACATAAGACATCGCTCTCTAAAATGTATCCCCATCATTCTTAAGGCCAAAAGGGAGCTTTTTATATGCGAAGGCTCCCCATGGATAGATAAAGGTTGTCTTATCTTGATCAGTCGACGTAATGTTTATCTAGTTGTAACTAGAAAAACAATCCATAAAGGAAAAGGATTCACTCCCTGCACATTCATCAATAATCTGGTCAATGCAGGGAGTGGGATAATTATCCTTAGGATAGGCATGATTGAGATCATGGTAATCGAAGCAAACACGAATAGTGCCTTGTTTATTTGTCACCGGTACAATATTCGACACCCAATCTGTAAGAGCGATTGGATAAATAAATCCAGCTTTTCAACTTTACCCTTGATGGAGGTCGTTTTTCTAAGGTGCACTGGACAAAGCCATTGGCGAACTGGCTTCGTATGAGGATAAGTTGGAATCTCATGCATGACTATACTTGGGTCAATGCCAGGAATTTCTTCATATGACCACGCAAACACATCTTGGAATTCTTGGAATAGACAAGTGTAGAGATTGATCTCATCTGGAGAACAAGTTACCCCGATATGGACATTTTCAATGACACCAGACTTGGTAGAAATATCAATTGGCATCATTTGGGTAATGTTACCCATGTTCCCTTCTGACCAAACTTCATGAATCATGATTGGCTTCTGAAGTGGTAGAGACGGGAACTGAGAAGAGAACTTCTCGAGACAAGTAGACATGACCGCTGGGACAGGCAAGAACGAGGAACGATGATGAGTGTCGTTCCAAGGTACTTCCTCCAGAGACATTACTTCCATGATACTCTCATCATAAATAAAAGTCTCAGTTAAGGGATCGGGAGATTCCGAAGAACCAAGCCACGGGGATTGAGAATATGCATCGAGAGAGATTCTCAAAATGGAATGATCAAAGGATACCGAAGGCGAAGACGAAATAATTTCCACATAAATAATTTAGGCAGGGCTTAACGGCATAACCTCGCCCCATGTATCAACAAGATCTGGTTAGGGAATGACCCAATGATCAGACTTGACCGAAATCATGTTGACAGAGGCAACATGAGGAGGTGGGAGCGGAAAAATACCCATTAAGGTAGGATCTTTAAAGAGTCCTGCCCCCACACTCTCATAAGGATCATTGGTGTGCTTGACATAAGGAACATTTCCATCCAAGTAGCAAGAGACAAAGAACGACAATTGGTCGACTATGACTATCTTCCCGTGATGGGGAAAACGAACCACACGAAAAAGGGAGGAGGCTATAGCATGCATAGCATGGGTCTAGCTCTGTCTAAGTAGAAGATTGTAGTTAAGATTAACGTCAATGATCTATACTTCGACGTGTACTTTATTTCCCTCCAAAGTAATGGAAAGATTGGGAAGGACATTGAATGGTCGCAAATCGCGTCCGTCAAAATCTTCCAAAGTGTCAGGGGATTTGTTCATAGTAGGAGAACCAATTGCCTTCCAACAAGCGATAGACATGATGTAGGTAGAAATACCTTCATCGATGACGGTCCTATGAATGGTTTTCTCATTTATGATCACCTGAATGAGAAAGGAAATATGATGAGGTAAACGTGGAACATGGTTTTCCAGGTCAAAACAAATGAGAGTAGAGTTAGTTGGATCAATACCCCCAATAGCCGACAGTAGTGATTTCCACTAAGAATGACAGCTTCGAAGGACCTCGAGAGTAGACATAGCTGATGGCGCTTGAGCCAAATCTTCAACAATGTTATAATGTTGAGTGGCCCGAACGTTTGGATTGTATGAGGACTTTCGCAACACACCTCAAGAAAGTGGTCAAATGGAGGAATCAAGGTTAGGTCGCTCTATATGGAGAGGACCATAACTAAACAGGGTAGAAGAAGAAGGGATACCTTCTTTCTCTTTCCCTGCTATCAGGGTAGGATTTTGATAATATTTTGACCTGGTAGCCATGTTAATTGGTGTATTCAGCATGAACGCTTGTGAACCTAAGGAAGCGGATGACTGAGGTTGGTCTACCATTTGGGTCTACTGGGATGGAAAGGGCTCTTTCAAGGCAGCTGGGGTCCCTTTGAGCAAACGACTAACTCCGGATCATTTGGGATAATCCTTAGTATAATGATCCTCCTAAAAAATGAGGCATGGATATTTGGGCTTCTATTGGGAAGCATCACTAGCAGACAACTTAGGAGGGCCCTATTTCGGGGCATCAACTTTACCCTTACCTTTGTCTTTCTTCTTCTTTTTTTTTTTTTTTGGGTTGGTTCACAGATACCCTAGTTAGTGGGTAGCCGCTACATCCAGGGGGAGAAATCTATGGAGTGGACGCCACCCGAAGGGCATCAACACCCCTCGGCCTATATATAGACCTAACCCCAAGAGCTTACGGGATTCGACCCTGAGACCTCCCATTGGCGAGGCACTTGATTTGACCGATTGAGCTAACTCTTGGGGCTTGTCTTTCTTCTTACCTTTAGAGGATTTGTCCATTGTGGTAGACTGGACAGTGTGAACCTCTGAGGTTTTACCAAGGCCTGATGAATTGCGAGAGGAATAATTGGGAGTAGTGTTGGGGACTGACTTCTATTTGGAAGAAGATTTTGCAGGGGTTTGAGTCACTGAACTAATTACTCCATCAACAGGAGGTGTAGCCAAAGACTTAGATGTCATCAGATCAGATGATGATCTAGGCGCATCGGGTAACACATCATATAACGTGCCAGATGTGAATGGACGAGGTCTAGATACTGGGCACGCGTGATGGCTTGTTCCTCAGTGACAAATCCACCCATAGCATTGTCCTCAGCAATTTTGTTGACGGTGATTTGGTGAACCACTTGGTCAGCAAATAATCAGAAATCTCAAACTTAATTAGGCAATGCCTACATCTCCATTCATGGATGTGATCGGAGATGTGGGTCCCGATGTCTTGCTTGAGCAACATTAGCAGATGGGTGCCAGTTTCATAACGAACTGGAAACTAGAAATGTGTGAGAAAGGCCATGGCGAGAGTGTTAAAGTCATGATAGGTATTTCATGGTAGCTCAATATACCACTTGGTTGCAGCACTTGTAAGAGTTCGTTGGAAAATCCAAAGACGAATGGAATCATCAACGTAGGAATTCGAGGAGCACCAGAAGTGATATGTCATCACATGGGTTTGTGGATCCTCTTTCGCTTTTCCTTCAAACTTCGGCCAATCACTCAAGATCTTAGATGGAACTGGAGGCTAGTATGGCGAATGAAGAATCGGGTCATTCGTGAGTCTAGACAGGTCTGTAAATTCTAGTGTAGCCAAGAATGACAATTGGGTATTGAAAGGCATTTGAGTTCGATAAGGGGACCCAACTGGCAAGACCCATCCCTGCTGGTAAGGATTTTTTCCCCATAGTGGAGGGTTTTGTCCACACGGCATTTGATTTTGTCCCCACTGTAGGTTACCTTGCTCGTAGGGAGGATTCGGACATTGAAAGCCTTGAAACTATCCAGCCATATGCTGCTAATAAGAAACATATGGATTAAAAGGTTGTTGAGCCTGTTGGCCTTGGACATATGGATTTTGCACTTGATGTCCCTGAGCATAAGGGTTTTGAACCTACTGCCCCTAGACAAAAGGGTTTTGAACCTGCTACCCTTGGACGTAAGGATTTTTCACTTGCTGCCCTTGGACATAAGGATTTTGGACCCGCTACCCTTGGACAAAAGGATGTTGAACCTGTTGCCCTTGGGCATAAGGATTTTGCATCTGCTACTGCAGGACTTGATCCTGACCTTGCCCTTGCAAAGGTTGAACCTGTTGATATGAGTATTTGGGTCGTTGTTTCCTGGGTTGACCTTGCGGCTGTAAAAGTTGTCCCTGTGGGCTGCAGAGGTTAACCTTGCGAAGGCATAGGCTGGGAGGATTGTGGTGCATACTTTACTTGTGGCTACATGGTTTGCTGCAACGGTTGCCAGGTTTGCCCTTGCGGTTGTTTTAGTTGTCCTTGTTACGGTATCATCTAGCCTTGTTGTTGCATGGATGGCCCTTGCTGCAACGAAGGTTGCCCTTGTTGCTGCAGAAGTTGTCCTTGCTGCTAGAAGGGTACTTGAACAGTTCCTGGAATGACACCTTGAAAGTTCCCGAACTGTATCTGGCCATGCCCACCAAGCGCGACGGACGGACTAGGATGGACATAAGGTCCAGGCTAAGGATTTAGGGTGGATTAACCATCACTTGTGAACCATATGGAACATAAGGAGGTTGGTACTAAACTGAGCCATATTAGGCTAATGGTACGAGATGTTACTTGACCCAGACGGAGCAACAGGGTTCGACTATTGGTAGTGAGCTTGTGATCCATTCACATTATTTGTGTTAGACATCATAGAAACATTCAAACTTTCCCCCCAAACGGTGGCACAGCCTGTCCACTTACTAGAGCGATCGAAGAACTAACAGAGACATGACTCAAGACCATTGGTTGAATTGATGGATTACTTGGACCGACAAAACAAGAGGATTCAAAGCGGTGGGTTGTACCAGGACTAAAGTAATTGTAGAATGCACCATCGGTTGGGACGTCAGGTTCTGGATGAATGGACCCGAGGTAGGCATAGTGCTAGATGCCTAGATAGGGTTGTGATATAGCAATGAAGCAGTAGGCGTACCTGAAACCAACTGAGCTAAAGTCATGTAATTATGTGGTAACTCAGGATGAACACTAGTTGGAATTCTTCCCATGTAAGGGAAACCTTCAGGAGGGAAATGATATTCTTGCTCTTCAACTATGCATGGAGTGGAAACCTCCGAGTGACCCAGAGAGGAGACTAGGATTTCGCTTTCTGATTCAACGGGTGAAAATAGGCGACGACGAACTACCGAAGATGTTCGAGGGGATAATTCCAAAGGAATACCCAGTTGATTGTACAGACTATATAGATGTTACGGTGATATCACAAAAAGATCGAACAAATGATTTGGAGGATAAACAACCATTCAAAGCTAACCTTCAAAAGTCGGCAGAATCTTGGGAGTCTGGATGGGATTATTTGGAGATTCCGGGCCAATGTCAGAAAGTGACCCAATATCTAAGGGAGGGGGAGGATGAGATGACAAAGGTTGAATGCTCAGAACGATTCCAAGTTCAACACCTTGGCCCTCAAGTGACTGCGGCAATCCAGGACAAGGATCCTTAGACGATCTTTCAGACAGAGGAGAGGAAGAGGAACTAGGCGAACCAGATGGTTCAACCACAATGATTTTGTCTCAATTAACCAGAAGAGAGAGATTGATTCCAAGGCTTTAAAATGTATTTAAAGGTATACTCACGATGTGGTCTATAAAAAGACTAACAGGAATGTTATATGATCATGGGCAACAATTTTTTAAGACACGAAAACAAACTGGTGCTCTTTCATGTTTTAAGAGTCAAGAAAGAAGCAAAGATGACTCTATCACTTTCGGTTTGAAACGAGCTCGAAAGCACAAGAGCTCAGGTGATATTTTATATTAGGGAGTCAAAAAGATCAAATGACTACTTAGGATGATATAGGCAAAAAGGATTACCAGGTAATCGTGAACTGCAGAATACCTCCCGGCAAACCGAGAAGTACGAGCAAGAAATCTCCCTGAATGATGTGTTCGGTGTATCAAATTTACAAGGTGGCAGGCTTGGCTTCCTATGGATAAAGAATTGCAACCTAGTGGGGTCTCCCTTTATATACACGATGGTACGAGGAGCACATGTCCGTACTAGCATTATCTAGTGCCAAAGCGAATGACAGCTGCTAGGTTTAAAGACGTCAGAACACGTCTCTAGCCTAGACCTTCTAAATGTGATTGTTAGGTTTCAAATGTGCCTTAGTTTAATTGAATACATTTTAGAGTTTATCTTGAAATTATGTCTTGAATTTCAAGCCTTATCGATGTGACTCGAAAAACTCCTATATGCAGCTAAATGAGACAAGACCCTTTCAATTCAATGAATTGTTTATAATAATCAGAGTAGAAAACACACCCAATGAAAAAAAACAAGCAATCAAAAGCAAAAGGACCTTTTCACTACTTCGCCTTTTGAAAATATATATATATATATATATAATATATATATATATAATTTAAATGAAAAACTCTTTCCAATTCCTACCTTTACTACCAAATGCACTTCAAGTAGTCCTTTCACTAGTAAAGAGAATCCATTTCTTTTCCAATGAAAATGATGATGCAACTCTATTCTTCAATGATGCTAACTAATGTAACATATTGATTCAACAAACTAGAATTATGTATTTTTCAATGAAATGACAAAATGAATCTTTCAAAAATACTTCAATGAAATTTTTTTAAAACAATCAACCTCAAGAAAACACAAAGCACAAAAGGGAATTCCTTCCAAAATAATGATGCAAAGTCTCAACCAAAAGCAAGATGAGCAATGTGATCTATGCCCGAAAAGAGACACACAATCAACAAACGAAACTCTTCAAACTCGTTAAATGGAAATCAAAGAAACAAAACGACTAAAAAATGAAATGTAAGGAGCAACTTAACTATCAACTTGACTTGTTGAGCACACAAACAGGTGAATGGATGATGACCTAGATGCCCTAGGGTTACAAACCTTCCAATAACTCAAGAAACCAAGTGAAGTAAAGGAAAACCAAACAAGCGTATAAACCAGGCTAATAGCGCTTTCCAGTCAGGGAGAAAACAGTTAAAACAAGCTAAGAGATAGAAATCAGAAGAGCAATATACACTGGTTATGATCTAGGGGAAACCTTTGATCTTCACCTAAGGGAATTAGTGTGACTGTCTAACTGACAACAAGCGCCAGAAGGGGGTTGGCACAACTATTTTTGATAAACTTGTGTTGATCGATGCGACTGTCAAAAAAATAAATGTTCTAACTAAGGATTCAAGGAAAAAAATAAAAATTTTCAAAGGCTAAAACCATACTTGCCACTGTAAATTTCAAGCTCAGAGCAGTAAACTAGGAAAAGCAGAGAACACTAAAGGGAAATGATGATACTAGAAAAGTTCACACAAAACCATAAAATGACAATCAATCAAATAGAAGTATTGGCTCCCAAGTGAAGTCACCAATTCGTGGTGTAGGTAAATTCTCAGTACGAACACAAACAATTCCTCTAGCCTGAGAGAGTGGGTCTAGCCACAAACAAACAATCAATGGAAAATATCCTTAAGCTAGAATCAAATAAGAGGGCCTACCTCTTAGAATGCTATTCCTCTTGGTGACGATCATGCTTCCTCACTCCACCCTCGTTTCGTTTCCTTCCTTCGAATACCTGAAACAAGCAAACAAACAACAACAACAAACGTGATAGCATACAATATTGCATTCAGCCTACTAATAGGTCAATGAACATTAAGCCATCAAATCTAAGATAACACTTCAATGTAGGAAATCAATCAATATTTGTATTCATATAAGTTCAGAAAGAGATTACAACCAATGCCTTGACATTGTTGGTCTCCTCCAACATATCCAGGTTCCCACAGTTATGCTAGCATTTCATGGATAGCCCCAACAATGGAAGTTTTAAGGCCTCTTCCTTTTAGTCTCAAACCAAACCAAACACCTATTCTCCCTCAAACATAAAATAGAAAGCTACAAGCTACAGATGTCTTGCTAATTATTCAAGCTCCAAAAATACCAAAACTGAAACTAGTGAAGCTTGTAAAAGGAGGGGTTTATATAGCTTGGATAAAGGGGATATGGTTCCTCTTATCATGGGATAAGGCTTTATCTCTTGATTTGGTTCCATCCTAATCGAGGAAAGGAGCGCAAACTGACTTCCTAGGCTCCATCCAGCCCAACCATTTACCAGATTTGCGTTACAAAGCTTCTAGACTTGGAAGCTTCGACTCCATATTTAAAGAACTTGCGAAAAGAGGATTGGCACGACTAAGAAAAGGCTCAGTAGCGTCATACGGCGCTAGTCCTGGTTTTAATATCTGCAAATCGGTGCGAGGAGGAAACTAGTCAGTAGCACCGGTCTTGTAAACTGGGGTAAAAGGAAGATTCTTGGGAAATGATGCAAAGGGGAATTATTCTGCTCATGAAGAGGGATATATTGGGAGTTTCTTCATGATGGAAAGCATGTAGGGTTCACTGAAGAGGTCCTCCAGGATCGTGGAACGAGGAGTGCAGGGACAGTGACAAAATGTTATGTAACATCCACTATTGAACCCTGGAATTGTATTTTAAAGATGATGTGATGGACGGTGGATGATATCCATAAAGTGCCATAAACGGGGTCATTTTTGCTATAGTATGGAAGGAAGTGTTATACCACCATTAAGAAAGAGGCAACCACTTGACCCATTATGTATGTTTATCATATAGAAAGCAACGAATATATCCTTCCAAACATTTGTTCACTATCTCAATTTGCCCATCAGATTGAGGATGATAAGATGAGCTATGAGCTAACTGAGTACCCAAATATTCCACCTCTTGTTCTCCAAAGAAACATTTGAAGCTTTTTGCATATAATTGTTTCTCCTCCAATAGTTTGAGCACCCTCTCAACATGTTGAACATGATCCTTCCAAGACTTGTTGTAGATTAGTATATCATCAAAAAATACTAACACAAATTTTCTAAGGAATGCTTTGAAAATTGAATTCATCAAACCTTGAAATGTTAAAGTGCATTGGTAAGGCCAAAAGCATGACCAAAAATTCATAATGACCCTCATGAGTTCTAAATGTTGTTTTTGGAATGTCCTCAGTCTTCATTCAAATTTGATGATATCCTGAACGAAGATCCAACTTGGTGAAGTAAATTGATCCATGCAATTCATCCAGTAATTCATCAATGATAGGAATGGAAAACTTATCTTTAATAGTGAGATTGTTGAGCTCCCTATAATCCGAACACATGCGCCATGATCCATCCTTCTTTTGTGCCAATACTACTGGAGCAGAGAAAGAACTTTGACTCGATTGAATTATACCAGTCTCTAGCATTTCCGCAACCATACGTTCAATTTCACTCTTTTGGGCATAGGGATATCTGTATGGCCTGATGTTTGGAGGAAATCTTCCTGGAATTAGATGAATAACATGATCATGATCATGAATAGGTGTGAGACCTTTGGGAGTCTCAAATACCTTGGAATGATTTTCCAAGACTTTTTGGAGATCTGGAGAAATAGATGATTCCAATGTGGAAACATCTAGCGATCATAATTGTGCAATTACACCTTTTTGTTCCTTTTTTAGAAGCTTTGTCATACCGTTAGAGCTGATTATCTTTCCCGATTTCCCTACAATACCCCTTAATTCAACTTCCTTACCTTCCACATAAAATTTAATGAAAATTTCTGGAAAATTAAAAGCTATTGTACCCAAGGATTATAGCCGTTGGACTCCTAATACAACATCAATGCCTCCCATTTGAATGGAAAGCATTGAGCTAGTCAATACATATTCTCCCATGGATAGCTCGATATTATGGAACTTTCCAGAGAAATTTATTGTTCCTCCATTTGCAAACATCACTTGACACTCTGGTCCTGGATATAAGAAGCAATTCAATTCTTTTGCTACCTTACAATGAATAAAATTGTGAGTACTTCCTGAATCAATCAACACTATTACCTTTTTCTTCTTGATGGTTTGAGGAGTGGTAATTCCCGCCAATGAATTACAAGATATGGTTGGATTCATTTGTTCTTCATCTAGGCTTTGTTCCTGGAGTATATCCTCTTATTTTGACATTTCTTGCTCCTTTTCTTCTTCCTCTTCACAATCTATGTAGAATAATTTCTTCTTAGCACACTTATGACCTTTAGTGTATTTGCTATCACAACTGTAACAAAGCCATTTTTCTATTTTTTCTTCCAATTGTTGTGGTGTCAACCTTATAGTTTGTGGAAGACTAGCGGCAACAACACTTCCATCGTTATAGATGTGAATGGTATGCTTCCTGGTTGCCATAATTTTGCTTTCCATTTTTCTTGCTAACCTGAATGCCTTCTCTAATGAATCAGGTTCGCAAAGGCGAACATCATGTTGGATATTATCCTTTAAAGACCATATCAACACATCAATCCTATGCTCCTCTGGAATATCTTTTACCCTTATGTTCAATTTTTGGAACTCCTCAATGTGCTCCATTATTGAACCCTTTTGTTTGAGACTTGTCAATTGGCTAAAAAAAGTATTTCTTTTTGTATCCTCATAATGTGCTATCAATTCTTCTGTAAAAATTGCCCAAGTGATAAATTGTTTATGAGAGCAAAGCCATTGATACCATACAAACTGATTTGATTCCAAATATAAAGTTCCCATACGTACCTTTTATGTGTTTTGTACAATATTGAGATCAAAAAATTGCTCCATCTGTAATATCCATGTTGCGGGATCCTTGCCATCAAACTTCCTGATATCGATTTTTAGAATATGGTGGGTCTTCAATCCAACATTAAAGTCTATGGAATCATGATTAACATTTCTTTTTTTCTTATCATGAGTTTCCTTTACTACCCTTTCACCCATAGTGACCCTTTCTTGTAGCAACTTATTCATATTTATTTTCAATTCTTCCATGTTTGTCTTCAAATCTATCTTCAAATCATCCATCTTAGCTTCCATGTCAATCATCTTAGCTTCTACACATTTCTTTAAACAATCCATCTTAGGTTCTGTTCCTTTTTGTTCAAGTGACACTTGTTCCACTTGGTCTCGTAATTTTGATATATCATGTTGCATTTCTTCCTCTTCTTCATGAGTCATGCTAGAGCTTTCAGGTCGCCTACTAGGTGTTTCCATTTTCTTTCTTCAGGGCATCAATTAATAATAATAATGCTTCACTATGCCCTTTTAATTCCTTCAAAATAATTTTTCAAACCAAACTTAAGCAAACATTTAAAAAAATATACACACCTTTTTTCACTTTATAGGAGCTCGATATTGCCTCTGATGTATCTCTAATATTCGGATCATCCAGTTCTGAAATTGCAACCAGTGGTAGCCCTCTGTGTCCTCTTAACAATGCCACCAGTCTGACCCCAATTGGATTCTCCAATGAAGAGTTATGCTAAATTTCCCAGAGTGACCTGATTATAGACTAATTCAGTAGAGCGAACTTGTACGACATGCCACGTGTCCCTGTTGTGACCTTTGGCTCTAAAAAATATATACAAGCAACTATAGTCCATCCTCTTTCTGTACCTTCTTACGAAATTTCAATCTGATTCTCAGAGAGAAAGTTATGATGATTTTCCCCAGGTCACCTGTTTTGAATGTAATTCATGATTCTGCAAAAGGACAAACTTCCTCAGTTCATATCTATGAAAATATAGCACGCAGAGCTCTGAAATTTAGACTTGAGATGTAGTGCGGTGTCTTCTGAAATGGGTGTTTTTTTTATCTTTTGAAACGTCACAGTAAAAATGTTATAGTGAAAATTCCACGATGACCTGTTTGGAGCAGCGAAACCCTAGAATCCAAAGCTCTGATACCAAATGTTATGAAACCAGCTCAAGAAAAGATAGAAAATATAGATAAACCCTTAGAAATTCAGCCTCTTTGAGGGGGAAACCTCCTTTACATTCATAAAGACAATTCTTGGGATGATTCAAATGATAAATACCTCCTTCCTATATATAGGAAGTCTAAAGGAGTCACAATATAACCCAACTGACCTAACATATAAATAACCACAGAAATAACAATAGAGGGATTCTATGGGGCACAATAATACCAATATGGGGACAATAGGGGCACAACAATATTAATAAGGGGTACAACTACAATAGTAATGGGGTAATCACTAGTATTATAGGGACCCAACAAAATCCCTTTTTACCATGTTAAATTCCCTTTTACCAAAAAACCCACAAAAGGTCATATAGCTTAAGTATTCATGCATATATGTGAAAAGAAAATAAAACATAAAAAACATTATACTTAGCACATTTTTCCTTTCCACTCATATTTCATATTAATAATAACTTAATGCATTAAACCCTTAATATTTTCTCTTTCTTGTATATATTAATTCCTGATTATGATATCCTGAAAAAACCTTTAATTTTATAATAAAACTATATATTCAATCAAACATGGCATCGGCGGGATCACAAGTCTTTTAACATGAAGTACTCCTCACATTATGAACATTGATTACGATATACGATGGGAAGCCCAGACTAGACACAAATACATACCATATTTTATTCCCACTCCACATCCGCCCTCATCGCAAATCTCATCCAACGTATATACCTCCCGCCACTGTGATTTCCGATATCTGATGGGAGCCCAGACTCGACCAAATATATATTACAGTTTATTCCCATATCGCATTCCTTTGTGATGGGCCTACCCTCACCTAACTCCACTTGCGATATGCGATATTAGCCACATCCGATATCGTTATTGACCCGAGTTAATAAAATTTCAAATCTACCATATATGGTTTTGCAAAGAATTTTTGTGTTAAATTGTTTTTACAATTTAAATGAAAAAATAACTTGGAACTCCATTTAAACCGCAAATCTCTATTTTAACCCATGATAAAGCCCATTGTCTGATCTAAAGCCTTAATATCCAACGACCCTCGGTGATTTCAAGTTAGCTCTTTGTACGAGCATTACCCACCCGAAAAGTGGTATGAGGTCACTAAGTTGCTCAGAGGATCAGCAACACTTTTAGTATGGGAGTATGATGGGCCTCTAAATTAGACATTAATTAAGGCCCATGCCTCCAAATTAAAACATAAATTAAGGCCTATGACCATCCTTTAGCACATTAAACCTCTCTTTCTACATTATATAATTTATTTTTAACTTTAATATATTCATTGGGAAGGTTTATGAAAAATTGGATATTTGTGCCTAATATTATTTATTTTTGTGGAATACTATGAGAATATTGGGCAGATTATGAACATTTGGAGGAGGATATATTTTAGGGACTTGTTCCCTACTATAGGAGGATCAATAATAAATAATAAATCAACAAGATATTATGGAATTATGGCACAGATTGTGGAACTTGAGTGATTGAGAAAATATAGGAATGTGTTCCACTAATCAAGGGATTTTAGTGGGGAAAGATTCCTCCATTCGTGGGGAATGATTCTTAATCATTTTATATAAATACCTAGTCAAATTTTCCTCTAGAGATAGATTTTCATTAGTGTTATTGTGGAGAGAGTGTGTATTTTTGTAGCTCCATTGTATTTTTTTGCAGGGATGTAATTCTACTGATGAAAATAATGAAGATTGGTGTCATGTTCAGCTTCTAAGTCTTGTTCTCCTCAATAGGTCTCTAAGTTTCCTCTACCTTGGCCATCCTAGGAGCCTTAGAGCCCTTTTGTATCAGTTTCTTTCCTTCTTTTCACTTCTTATTCACATGCATCTCTTGTTTTTATTTCTTTCTATTTCTACATTTAGGATTAATGATTTCTTGTTGTAGGATTGAGTTAAATGGTTGATGTAAGTTATTTTTCAGGATCAAAATCATTATTTCATCATTGGAAAAGCTTCGGAAGTTAATAGTAATCATTGAGATACTTGTATTAGTCTTGTTATTCCCAAATCTAGATTTCTGGAACTCCTTTTGGGCAAAGAACTGCAATTTTTTTCTATTTTTTAGAGCATTCTAATGAGATTCAATCAAGTTGGTTCCACTTGCATTAGATCACAAAAAAATTATAGTTCATAACAAAAATTACCTCATTGCACTTGCACTTAATTTGGTTAGGCATTTTTTAGATTTACTAGCTCACTAGTTCTCGAATTTCTGGATTTTCGATTAGTAATGTTTTTTATTTTTTTTCATGGGTTAACAAAGGTTTTTTTGAGTGATTCCACTTGGAATATGGACTTAAGACATCCTAGTTAATAACAAAATTTGTCCCATCCAATTTGGATTTTATTTTCTTGGTCATTAAACCCTCACCAATTTCATCATTTCAAAAGAAAACTTCTCCAAGCTTTTTGAGCAAATCCATCCATCTCCCATCCTTGGTTTTGAGTTTTGGGTGATGCTAGGAATTTTCTCACTCCATTCCATCCACCAAACACCCTCCCTAATCCTTCCATCACTTCCATCACCCATCATTTTTCTCTCGGCTATATCTTGTAGAAATACATGGAATCTTATAGGTTTTTAGTACATCCTGTAGGTTTTCCAGTAGTGGCCTTCTTTGAGGCCGAATTGAGGGAGAACCTCCAAGAAGCCACACAAGGTCACCTAAGGGTCTCCCAATCCTTTCAACCATCCACCATCATCTCCAAGCCACCTACCACATCACCAAAAGATATTAGCTTTCACACTCTCACGTGAAAAAGACAAAAAGAAAAATAGACTTTTTTATTCATTTACATGCACAACAATAGAAGGATTGATGGTTTGAATCTACATTCTTAGGATAGTGGGATGGAACACATGTTAACCTAGAATTATTTTGAAGCAAAGCCTCTTAGAAGTTACTTATAAAATGGTGTATTTTCGCATTTGATTTCAATCTCTTTCCTTGAACTTTCTTTCATGTAATAGGTTAAGGTTCCATTTTGAACATTTCATTTTCTGCAATTAGTTTAGATTTGGCTTTAGTAGATGCACTCAATTACATCATGACATCAAAGGAAGAACACATTATATGCTGCACATATAGTGTCAATACCTCTTAAGTTTATTGAATCCCAGATTCATAATTTAAAGTCGATAGCCTTCAGAGTTGTAGGATTCTTGTTGCAATACTGAAGCTCATCAACCCCACACCATTGACCATGCTTCATGCCTTTTCCATCAATGCCCTTTTTATTCCTTCTAAAATTCTATTTTTCTATGGTGTGTATGGATTAGTCCTTTTTCATTCTATACCACACCTCTTACATAAATCTTCAAATTCCTTCTTGCAAAACTCTCCACCATTATTTGTCCTAAACACCTTTATCTTCTTCTTTGTCTGGTTTTCCACCAAAGCCCTAAATTCTTTAAACATGTCTAAGACTTCAGATTTATTATTGAGGAATATATCCATGTATTCCTTGAGAATTCATTTATAAATTATACATAATAAACAAACTTACCCTGTGATGGAACCGACATAGGTCCGAACACATCACTATCCACAAGCTCTAATATTTGTTCCATGCTCTTACCACCAGAGGGGAAACTCAGCAATTTTGCTTCCCATATATAAAATTTTCATAGAAATCAAAATCCAGAGAGAAATTAGACATACCTTCTACCATACCATTACCATGAAGTATTCAAATACCCTTCTCTCCAATATGTCCAAGCCTTTCATGCCATAGCACCGTCTTTTCTCGAGAGACCACTGGATTTTCTACTCCACTTTTAGGAACCACAGAACTGTTGCACCCATTAATAACAATCCTACCTTGAATCTTATACAAAGTCCCAGTATGTACTCCCCTCATCAATACCAGTTCTCCCAAAACCATCTTGTACGTATATTTCTTGAACACTGTTTTTACACATGCATCATCTAACTTGCTTATAGAATTAGATTTCTAGCCAATGTAGGATTAGACAACGCAATTAGAAGTGTTCTAATCCTTCCACCTTGCAACTTCAACTTGAATTTTCTATGACCAATGATTCTAGCCTTCCTATCATCCCCTAAGGATCAATCACCACCATCATATTTATCATACTCGCAGAACCACTCTCTATGGGGAGTGAAGTGAAACTGAGTCAATCAATCATGCCTCATGATCTACATGTGTACTTGAAGAAGAAGCCAACTACATAACCCCACCATCTGAGGTGGTTCTTACCTCTCCAGAAGGAGAATCATGATATCCATTTCCTTTCTTGGGAGCTTTCAATTTACAGTCCCTTTTGAAGTGCTCTTCCTTTCTGTATTTCCAACTCACCTTTAGAAGTTTTCCTAGAGATTTAGATCTTTGATTTAGATCTCCCATTTGAGGACTTATTTTTATTTCTATTCTGGGATTTTCATCATACAGACAATGCATCACCATTCTAGCCCTCCATATTGTTTGTCTCATATCCTCTGAGAGTGAGGATGAGTCTATTTCTCATCAAACTGCAAGGTAGTTGTATTGCTACCTATTGCAACAACCAAACTATCCCACGAATCTGGTAGAGAACACAAAAAACTGATGCACTCATATTCATCTGAAATTTTAATACCAATAGATAACAACTGGCTGAAAACAATATTATATGCATTCATATGCTCTGTCACCAAGTCTCCATCCTTCATCCTCAGGTTATACAATTTTTTCCATAGGAACAATTTATTCACCAGAAAGTTAGATTGGTACAAAGTTCCAAACTTGTCCCACAAAGCCTTCATCAAATCTTCCCCTTATACATTCAACAATACTGAATCTGAGATAGACAACTGTATTGTGGTCTTTTCCTTCTGATCTAACTTTTCCTAGTCTTCAGTTGACATTTCTGTTTGTTTAGTACCCAGATCTACTGTGATGCACTGATCTTTATCTACCGACATATCCTCCATCCTTAGTTTCCACAACACAAATCTCTTACCATTAAACGTCTCAATCTCTATATTTCCACTACTCACCATCTTCTTTCACCACAAGAATTGATCCTGCAGATCTCCCATTGAATAGGGTCAACCATAGGCCTGAGAAAAATTCCTCAAAACAAAGGGTGTCCCCTTAAAGTCAACACATATCTGATACCAAATGTATGTCTTAGCCCCATACATAAATTATTTGCATATGAATTCTAAAAACAAAAAATACACAATAGTGAGAGCATAAAACATAAAATATATATACATAGATATTTTCCCCTGGATCCCAAAATAGGGACTACCAGATTGATTTTTCATTATATTCCTTTAAATGTTACAATACATATATATACATGTTGAAGCATCCATTAACCCTGTATTAGAACATAACTGTAGTTTCCTTGATCAGATCTACAAAATACGATAGACAAAGAACCATGATGTCGCAAACCATGTGTGGAATCAATGCACAAAACAATAGGTAGGTCTGTCTACCAAATATATGGTCCAAAAAGAAAAATATTGGGGCACTATGTTAGAGCTCGTGTAGGGGGGCTACTACCCCCCTACATACCCCTCGACAGGGGGGGTAGTTGCCCCCCTGTGACCCCCCTGTTGTGCCCGATGCAACATACAGGGGGGGGTTATCGACCCCCCTATGACCCCCTATGCATGCGATAGTCATGGAAAGAATATAACACACACCCAACAATTCATGGGATAGTATGGTTGTTGCAATAGGTAGCAATACAATTACCTTAAAGTTTGATGAAATAGTTTCATCCTTGATGTTGAAGGAGATGAGAGAAAAAAATATGGAGAGCTAGAATGGAGATGTCTTGTCTATACAAGGACAGTTCGGGAAAAGAAAAATAAGCCCAGGAGTGGGAGATCTAAATCTAAGGGGAGATCTAAATATCCAAGAAAACCTGTAAAAGTATGTTGGAAATGCAGAAACGAAGGGCACTACAAAAAGGACTATATATCCAAAGCTCCTAAGAAAGGGGAGGGATCTGATGATGCTCCTTCAAAGGTGAAAACCACCTAAGATGAAGGTGGGGATGTGTATTTCTCTTATTCTTAAAGTACTCCCCACAGGTTGTGGGTCTATGAGTATGAGAAATACGATGTTGGTGATGTATTCTTAGGGGATGACATGAATGGTAGAATCATTGGACATGGAAAATTCATGTTGAAGTTGCATGGTGGAATGATTTAAACACTTTAGGGTGTTATTCATATTCCCAAATTGGCAAGAATTATGATTTCTGTAAGAAAGATGGATGATGTAGGTGTAAAAGCAATGCTAAACAAAGATACCTACAAGATGGTTCAAGAAGCACTAGTATTGACGTGCGAAGTTGAGATTGGAGAATTGTACAAGCTTCTGGGTAGTAATGTTATTGACGGGTGCAACAATTATGTGCTTCCTAAAAGTGGAGCAAAATATGTAGTGGTCTCTAGAGAAAATACCATGTTATGGCACCAAAGGTTTGGAAATATTAGAGAGAAGGCATTAAAATACTTCATGGTAATGATATGGTATAAGGTATGTTTAATTTCTCTCTGGATTTCGATTCTTGTGAACATTGTGTATATGGGAAGCAGAATCGGGTGATTTTCCCCTCTCATGCTAAGAGGATGAAAATGACATTAGAGCTTGTGCACAGTGATGTTTTTGGACCTATTTCGGTTCCATCACTGGGTAATTCTGTGTACTATGTATCATTTATAGATGACTTCTCAAGGAATACATGGACATATTTCCTGAGGAAAAAATATGAAGTCTTTGACTAGTTTAAATAATTTAAGGCTCTAGTGGAAAACCAGACAAAGAAAAATATAAAGGTGTTGAGGACAGATAATGGTGGAGAGCTCTGCAAGAAGGAATTTGAAAAGTTCTATAAGAAGTGTGGTACAGAAAGGAAAAATACTGCTCCATACACACCTAAAAAAAATAGAGTTGCAGAAAGAATGAATATGGCATTGATGGAAAAGACAAGAAGCATGCTCAGTGGTGTTGGGTTAGGATAGGAATTCTGAGCAGGGGCAGTGGATACTGCATGTTATGTGGTTAATTGATCAACTTCATCAACATTAGAGGATAAAACTCCACATGAGGTATGGACTAGTAAGGAATCCTGTCTCCCCCATCTAAGTGTATTTGGTTGTGATGCATATGTACATGTTCCAAAGGAGAAAAGAACCAATTTGGATGGTAAATGTGAAAGGTGCATCTTTACTGGGTATAAGGATGGTTTAAAAGTTTATAAGATTATGAACCTAGAAACAAGGAAGATTGTGTGCAACTGAGATGTGGTGTTTATAGAGGTGAAGAGAAAGAAAAAGATAAAGGTGTTGAGGATAGATAATGGTGGAGAGTTTTGCAAGAAGGAATTTGAAGAGTTCTGTAAGAAGTGTGGTATAGCAAGGAAAAATACTACTCCATACACACCTTAGAAAAATAGAGTTGCAGAAAGAATGAACATGAAGTTGATGGAAAGGACAAGAAGCATGCTCAGTGGTGTCAGGTTAGGATAGGAATTTTGGCTAGAGGCGGTGGACACTGCATGTTACCTGGTTAATCGATCACCTTCATCAACGTTGGAGGATAAGACTCCACATGAGGTATGGATTCTAGTAAGGAACCCTCTCTCTCACATCTGAGGGTATTTGGTTTTGATGCATATGGACATGTTCCAAAGAGAAAAGATCCAAGTTGGATAGTAAATTTAAAAGGTGCATACTTATTAGGTATAAGGATGGTTTAAAATATTATAAGCTTTGGAACCCAGAAACAAGGAAGGTTGTGTACAACCGAGATGTGGTGTTTAGAGAGGTAAAGAGAAAACAAAATATAAAGGTGTCAAGGACAGATAATGGTGGAGAGTTCTGCATGAAGGAATTTTATGAGTTTTGTAAGAAGTGTGGTACAGTGAGGAAGAATACTACTCCATACACACCTTAGAAAAATATAGTTTTATAAAGAATGAACATGACATCGATGGAAATGACACGAAGCATGTTCAATGGTGTCGAGTTAGGACATGAATTTTGGGTAAAGGCGATGGATACTGCATGTTACCCATTTAATCGACTACCTTCATCAATGTTGGAGGATAAGACTCCGCATGAGGTATGGACTAGTAAGGAAGCTTCTCTCTCACATGTGAGGGTATTTGGTTGTGATGCATATGCACATGTTCCAAAGGAGAAAAGAACCAAGTTGGATAGTAAATATGAAAGGTTCATGTTTATTGGGTATAGGATGGTTTAAAAGGTTATAAGCTTTGGAACCTAGAAACAAGGAATGTTGTGTACAACCAAGATGTGGTGTTTAGAAAGGTGAAATATGTTATTAAACAACAATTCCTACTAAAAGAAACCCATAAGATATAGTTTTAGATAAACGAGGAAGAATCAGACTCTATAACATAACACGAATCACATGACAAAGAGCCACAAATTCTAGTTGTGAGAAGAGCAGTTAGAGAAAGAAGGCAACCAAAAAGGTATAGTCCATCTACTTTCTATTCAAATTTTTCTCTATCTGTTACTAATGATGATCCCTGAACTATCAAGGAGGTAGTAGATTTAGAGGATGGAAAACTATGGATATAGGTCATGGTTGATGAAATGACATCTTTGGGAAAAATTGAGGATTAAGATTTGGTGGAGTTTCCAACTAGAAGGAAACCCATCAGAAGAAGATGAGTGTTTAAGAAGAAGACGAATTTAGAAGGAAAGGTGGATAAATAAAAATCTCGGTTGGTAGCAAAAGCTTATTCCCACATGACATGAATTGATTTTGGTGATATTTTATCTCTTGTTTCCAAGGTAGCTTCTATTAGATTACTTTTATCTTTTGCTTCTGCTTTGATTTTGATGTAGAATAGATGGATGTGAAGACAAAAGTTCTTCATGGGGATCTAGAAAGAGAGATAAACATGAAGCAACCTAAAGGATTTATGGTTAAGGGTAAGAAATATCTAGTATGTAGGTGAAAAAATTATTTTTATGGGTTAAAACAATCACCAAGGATGTGGTATCATAAATTTGATACATTTAGATGTTGACTTGGCTTCACCAGAAGCAAAGCATATCACTGCATGTATTTTAAATTAAATTTTTATGGTGTTATTTATTTGGTCTTGTATGTTTGGTGTTGCGAACTATATTTTGGGCATGGAAATTAAATGAGATCAGATAAAGAGGAAGCTCTGGTTAAACCTGAGGAAGTATGTTGAGACAATACATCAGAGGCTTACTCTGCAGAATAGTAAACTGGTTAAGGTCGATATTCTTGCAGGTGTAAAGTTATATGCTAACCAATGTACCGAGACACAAGAAGAGGAAGAGGACATGTCCCAAGTTCCATACATAAGTGTAGTCAGTAGCGTGATGTATGAAATGGTATGTACTAGACTAGACATTACACATGTAGTGGGAGAATTTAATGAGTTTATGTCAAAACTAGGGAGGGAGCATTGGACAACAGTGAAGTGGGTATTCAGGTATTTTTTTGGCACTATTTATTATGATCTTTGTTATAAAGGAAGACAAAGTTGAATAGATCGTTGGACATATGTGGCTTTATTGAAGTAGATTAAGTTGGAAATCTGGATCAAAGGAGATCTACAAGTGGGTATGTGTTTAACATATTTGGAGGTGCAGTCAGTTGGATGAGAAATATATAGTCTGTAGTGGCACTTTTAGCTATAAAGGCAAAATACATGGTAGCCACTCATGCAATCAAGCAAGCAGTTTGGTTGCAAAGACTGCATAAGGATAGACTCGAACAACCAAATTACATTTCTCTTGGAAAAGAATCTTTCTTATCATTCAAATACAAAGAACATTGATGTTAAATATCACTTTATGAAAGATATGGATGAAGACAAAAAGATGTTGCTGGTAAAGGTGGACACTTTGAAGAATGCTACAGATGCATTGATGAAGTTTGTGAGCTCTGAGAAGTTTTCTTGGTGTAGAGAAACAATAAGCATTGTAGGGGTAGACCACTGACTAAGCTATGTAACCCCCTATGTGGAAAAGAAAACAAGAAGTGGAAGAATGTTGGGTGTATGTTATATTATTTCCAAAACCAATTACAGGTACGGGGGCTCACACTAGGGGAGATCATCCCCCCTGTTTGTTTGGCCGGATGGAACAAGGGGTTCACATACAATTCGCATGCCCTCCTATCAGGGGTTTTCAGAGAGGGTGGTAGCCGTCCTGCACAAGGTATAGGGTAGAACCCTGAGAAAAAAATTGGACCCTATATTAGGTGGGCAGACCTACTTATGATTTTGTGCATGGTTTTTACACATGGTTTTTGGAATGATGGTTTTGTACCCATGATATTTTTTAGATCGAGTTAAGGTAACTATATTTATGTTATAATCATGGTTAACATATTGGGGTTTATGGATGCTTTAGCATATCTATATCTATATCTATATATATATATCATATATATATATATATATTATATATATATATATGTTAATATAGAAAGGAATATAATGAAACATAAATATGGTAGTCCCAGCTTTTGGATCCAAGGGAAAATCTTCGTGTATAACTATTTTATGTTTTATTTTCTCACCATTGTTTATTTTTTGTTTTCAGTATTTGTATGCAAGTAATTTCTCTAGAGGGTTAAAACCTACAATTTTCATCATCATAGGATGAATCTTGAGGATGGAATTAGCTAAATCGAGTGGATGAAAGGTGAATGAAGTTGGGTGGAGCTCTCCTAACATTTACTAAGGAAAAATATGACTTCTGACCCATTTTTCTAAGTGGATTTGAATCTTGTAGCATTTCTAGAGGATCGTGTAGCAATTCAAGACATTCCTGTACCAGTTCAAGAAAATCATATAACATTGTAGGATTAAGGAAAAAATGGGTGCATTTTCTTCCTAGGTGATGGAGAGATGTAGGGTGATGCATAAATGATGATGGAAGTACAATGGTTAGGCTGAAGGAATGAAGAAATAGATTGTGGAATCTCTTCCTTCAACTATTGTCCCCTTTACTCTCTCAAGTCCTGCGAAAGAAATATGTTAGCAAAATTGAAGGACTCCTCATTGTGTTTTTATTAATTTTTTTTTCTTCCTTGCTTTTTGAGGCATGCAAACTACGTCTGCAGAGGTTTTCAATCTACATGCGCACACCAAGTGCCTCAGAGGGGGTTTTCATCTGGGGATATTTTCATTATTTTTTCTCTTAATTTTCCTCATAGAGATTTTCAACCCTAAAGTTTTCCTTAGATTCTTCATGGAGGTTTTCATAGAAGCTTGATGAACTAAGGGATATGAGCCTCCCAATCACATTCATCTCCTTTGTAATTGAACTAATAAACACCTCTTTGGAAAAATGTATTTTTTACACTTTTAATCGATAACCATTGACAATCAAGGGGAAACCTACCTCATTGATTGTTCTCATTTTTACAGACCCATTCTCATGACATTTTTCCACTCAATAAGGGCCCAACCATCTTGTCATTAATTTTCCTTTGAAATTCTTGAAACTTGAATCATACAGCAAGGCCCAATCACCTTATTGAAAATCATTTTCCCCAATGTGTTTATCATTCCAAATATTCCTTTGTAGTTGAACCACGTTAATGTTTAGGAGAGATTGTAATCTGAATTCCTCTAAACATTGAGCTGGAGAACCCTCCCTTAGTCTATTGTAGTGAGGTATAAGTCTAACTAAGCTTCCATCATTAGCGTATTGTATTCAAATTCAATGGAAAATAGGTCTTTCTTTCCATATACTAATTCAAATGGGGTAAATCTAGTTGTGGTCTTCCAAGTGGTATTGCAAGCCCAAGTGGATTTTATAAGTCTGCCTGCCTAGTCATTTTTGCTGCTACTAACAACCTTGGTCAAGATGTTCTCCAAGGCTTTGTTTTTTACCTCCACTTTCAATTTACCTTCAGGTGATAGCCATTGGATGTCTTGTGCTTGATATGTTACTGGTTAATGATGTCTTTAATCAGATTTGATGTGAATTGTGTCCCTTGATCGATGACCAACTCCCTTAAAAAATCGAACTTGTAGAAGGTGCTCTCCCTCAAAAATTCAGCCACCTTATGCTTGGTTGTTTCCTTTACTACATTTTATTCAACCCATTTAGTTAGGTAATGAATGTACATAATGATATACTTCTTCTATCCTGATGGGGGATCAATGCGAGCAATTAATTCAATACCCCATTTCACAAATGCCTCTCGGGTCACTTGAGGATGTAGGGGCATTTCATCTTAGGTGTGGGAGTTCCCATACTTTTGCATTGATCACATCTGATGGTGTACCTCCTAGCATCCTAATGTAACGTTTTCCAGTAGTAACCAACTTGTAGAACTTTGAAGGTTTGCCTCTTAGCAGCAAAGTGGCCTCCACAAGGTCCACCATGACACGCTAAGACGATGTCAAATACCTCCTCCTCTCTTACAGATCTTCTCAAAATCGGGTCTTTCCCCAACTTGAAAATATTTCCCCCAGTCCAATTTAATGAGGCACTCTTCCTAATAATATTTCTCTTCTCCCTCGATGATAGATTAGGGGGAATCTCCAAGCAACATTGTCGTTTTCTATATCCCTAAACCAAGGAGATAACACCAACATGGAAAAGAGTTGTTCATCTAGAAGTTGATCATCTACCATATCCTGATTCCCTGTAGGCAACCACATTCTCTTTCCCTAGTTTGTAAATAATAGTTCAATCAAATTGTTTCAATAATATCAACCATCTAATTATCCTAGCATTCACATCAAGATTATTCACTAAATAATTAATGGCTACATTATCAATGTGGAAAAATGTTTGATATCAAGTAATGTAGTGTCTAAACTTGTTCAAAGAGTGTACTAGAGTGAGAAGCTATTTTAGATATCTATCTAATTTAGATTTACTTTAGAAATGGTCTTATTGATGAAGCAAATAACATAGGGAAATTTGTCTTCCACTTGTCCTAAGCATTCACCTACAACTTTACCTGATACATTTGTGTGGATATGGAAATTGAATTCCCAATTGGGACCCCTAATGATAAGTGGAGAGGTCAACCTCTCCTACAACACTTGAAAGGCCTCTTGACATTTATCTATCTAGCAAAAATTTGAATCTTTAGCCAATAGTCCAAACAAGGGTGAAGTGAAGTTACTAAAGTCCTTAATGAACCTTCTATAGTACCTATCCAATCCAAGGGACCTTCTAGCATCTCTTTGGTTTTTAGGGATATGGATCCTTTTAATGTTGGAAACTTTGTTGGGATAAACCTGTATCCTCTCCTTAGATATCAAATGACCTAGGACAATCCATGCATTCATAAAAAATTCACATTTCTCGGGACTTGACGAGAGATTCATCTCCATTCATTTGTTTAAGACTTTACATAGGTTAGAAATATCTTCTTGGAAATTACAACCATAAGGGGTGAATTCATTAATGTATATCTCAACAATGTCATGAACAAGGTCATTCAAGATACTCATAACTTCCCTCCAGAGGGTGGCAGGGTCATTGAACAAACTAAATGGAAGGACCCTATAAATAAAGCTATCCCAATGACATGTGAATGTTCTCTTGTCTTGGTCCTTAGGGCTGATCTATATTTGGTTGTACCCACTAAATCCATTTAGGAAGTAAAATAATCTCTTCATTGCAAGGCCATCTAGGACTTCCTCAATAAAAGGTAAAGGGAAGTGGTCCTTCTGTATAGTGTTGTTAAGTTCTAGACAATCAACAAAGATCCTCAACTTCCCATTTTTCTTGGGGACCATAAAGAGGGGGGACACCCACTCACTATCTAAAATGGGGCGTATAAATGTTGCATTGAGTATATTTTGTAATTCCTCATTCACAATGTCATTAAGAGTTGGATTCATCCTTCTTTGTGGTTGACGCATAGGCCTACATCCCTATTTGAAGTGGATATGATGAGTATAAACTAAGGAATGCACACCTTTAATCTCATTATAGTCGTAAGCAAAAGAATTTGGGTGCTGCCTCAGAAAATTGCATAATTTTCTTCCTACTCAGCTAAGAGAGAGGAGTTGATCTTTAGCTTTATAGATGGGATAACTTCAAAAAACTTGGCAAGGTGTAGAGACAGGTTAATAGATCACAGATCATTCCATGGGTTACTCTCAGATTAGTGCATAAGTTCATCAACTGGAATGATAGTGGGAGGATGATTTTGTAATATATGGTCAATAAGGTCATCTTCGTAACTTAGCTCCCTCCTACAACAATGTCTAGTCTCAGGTAGGCGGATGCATGATAAATTATCGTCATCATCATTCACTAACCACAATGGAAAGTCATGCTCAATAGAAGGTTAAGTAGGAGGATACAACGCAAGTTGTTTTTGATAGATGCCCATTCTTAATGGTCATGTTCCCAACCTTGCAACTAATGTAGGCATCATTAGTGGATAACCAAGGTCTTCCTAGGATGAGAGGGTAGCCATTAAACTTGGTCTTGGGTTGTTGGACAAGGAAATCAGTTGGGTACTTCCAAGAGTCAATGGAGGCCATCACATCCTAAATAACTCCCTCAAGAGCTATTATGGATCTATCCGCAAGTTGCACCACTATAGTGGTATTCCTCAAGGCCCCTTGGAGGTTGAGCTTCAACATGGTTTCATTAGTCATCACAATGACTAAAGAACCAAATTAAATCAAGGTATTAGGGACCATATTTATATATATGTGCACATCCACTACTGGTTTATGAAGATCCAAGTATTTTTGGGAGATTACCCTCCCAAGCACTAGATAAGACAACTTCCAAACAACATTGATAGTGTGGATATCTCTTCTTCTTGTCCTGGTCCTTGATAAGCCTATTATAAATGGGGACATATTTGATGTCGTGGAGAAGAGGTATTTTAACATGCGAGTTATTCAATTATCCCAAAATTTTAGCCTCTTCTGGGGTTTGCTGTTTAGGGTGGACCAACCTTTCATGATAATGAAGTGTATTTGATTTAGGGGAACTTGCTTCCTTCTCTTCATCAATATCTTCAGGTGGAAAATGTGGGTGGGCATCCAGAAGTACCTTCCCAAATTGAAGGTTGATCTGTAGGATTTCCATAGCATAAGAAGGATAAGATGCCTCCACACTGTAAACCTATTTTGCATGATTATTATTTAGGTTTAGATTGGGTTGGGTAGGCATTTGAGGTTCCCGAGGTGGGTTATGGTGAGGGAGTTTTGTTTGAGGGTGAGGTTGAGGGGGAGGCATTAAGGAAGGATGATGGGTTGTTTGAGGCCTCCATCGTTGTGAGGAGTTTACCCATTAAATAGATTGAGGTGGATATGACTAGAAAGAAGGGTTGATAGGTTGAGGAGGATATTGAGGGGTATAAGGCCAAGTAGAGGGTATGGGCCTTTATGGATGAGATGAAGGGTACTAAGGCTTGAAATGTGCATTTTGAATTGTATGGTAAGGAGGATAACATGTACCTTCCATGCCCTATTGATATGTTCAAGGACCTTGTGGCATCCTTTGGTTAATGAAGAAGATTTGATTAGAACAACCTTCTGTCCCCTTGGTACACAAATTTCAGGCCTATTAGAGAGGGACATTTGTTGGTTTCATGGTTTTCCTCACATACAAAGCATACTTTTATGACATTCAATTGGCATTGATTTCTAGGATGTATCTTAATGCATCTAGGGTAATAGATAACTAGTTTCATTTCCACTTCTTATTGATTCCTTTTAATCTACAAAGTTTCCATCTATAGGGAAAATTTGTGCAACATTTCACTTTTGAAATCCTCCAACATACTACCTATCTCATGTTTGATAGTTGATCTAGAGGGAGATGAACTAACTAGTCCCTGGCTAGACCTACATGTTTTCCTAGTAACCCTAGAATGATTCCTTAATACTATCTTGATTTCATCATAAGGAAGTGGGTAGATGTCTCCTCTGGACAACATGGTAAGGGTCTCCATTACATCCTCCCCAATCCATTAAAGAAGATCTAGAATGAGTGACTTAAGGTCAAGGCTACAGTTAGTCCTCCTATAATGAGTTGGAATCTTTCCTCATATTCCTCTAAAGATTCATTTGGTCCTAGGTTCATCCTAAATATTTATTCCTTTGTTTTTTTGGACCTATAGTAATATCTATACTTTTTATTAAAGTCTTCCTGAACATGGGTCCATGTAGTGATGTTTCCTCCAGGTAAGTCCATAAACTAGTGCAAGGCTACAACTTTGAAGGTGGATGCAAACAACTTCATCTTTTGTTAATCATAGGTATAGTCATAGGTCCTACATAAAACAAGAAATTCAATTATGAAGGTGTCAGGTTCCTCACAGGTTAGGCCATGGAAATAGGGAAGGGAAGCAACACTTATATTCTTCATTTTGGGTCCCCCATTGTTTTCTCGAATACCAAATATCTCATTTTCTTTGTTTTGAGCCATGGTTTGGGTAGGTGAGGTGGGCTCTTATTCCCCTATACCTTCCTAAAAAATTCCAGGTTCCTCACCTAAAAGATTTTCTAACTCCCCTATACTCAGAGAAGGAATTTCATAGTCACCAAAGAAGAAATATGGTTGGATACTTGATGGGGTGGGTTTTTTGGTAGGAATTTACCTTGACTATCCCTACTACTACGAGGCATGAAATAGATAGCCCCATTTTTTTTTAAGTTTTATCTCTTTCTATTTTTTTTAAAGATTCCAAATCAATAATACTAATGCAAAATAGAAAGGGAAAAAAACAAGCAACCTCTAAATAGAAACAACACCTACTTGGACACCTCCATGGAAATGGTGGCAAGAAGTGATGAGAGATGGTATTGCATCAACAATGTTAAAACTCCTAAGATCCTCAACTTGAATTATCAACCTGAGGTTCATACAAACTTAGAGGTGACAACGACATATGCACAGTAGGTCAAGTTCCAATCATGCGATACTCAGCCATTTGATTAGATCAAGGCATGCAGAGACCTGTCATTTAGCTAACTACAAAGAGAATTTCTATGAAAAGGTAAAAACATACCGTAAGTGCAAGGAAAGGATAATTAGCCTAATTGCAGAAATGAAAGTGGCATACATTAGGTGAAGAAACTAATTATAACTGTAGGAAATAGAAACACTCCACTAGTTTCATAAATAAACCATGCTACTCTACTTGCAAACCAATCAAATGATCACTTTACTTGCATAATGTAAATCATTAATTTAATTACAAGTTATTTGGAAAGAAGAAATTTAGTCTACAACACATAACTAGGAAATTCAAAAACTAAGACTAATCTATTTGTGTTTAATATTTTCCCTTCTTGTCACTAAGTGTAAGATGAATTTAACCTTATAAAGATCATCTTTAGTCATTACATAAGAGAATACTCATTATGACTCAAATCTCAAAATTTGCTTTTTGGCTCTATTTGTTGTCTTGTCCTTGCAGTTGACGAAGGATGGGTCTAGAGTTGTCCTTAGGTCTCCCCAATCATGGATTCAAAGGTTGGGAATCATTATGAAATCTCAAAAATGCAAAAGTTAAGAACGAGAGAAAATTTGGTTGGGTTTGGGCAATGATATACAACTATTACAAGTTGCTACAAGAAACCTTGTTTTACTATAGGATTGCCTCGTTGTGCTACAAGATTGTATCCAAGATACTTATAATGGAAAGGATGGTGTTATGAAGGTAGAGGATGGTAGATGAAGGATGTGTGAGGAATTTTGATAAGCTTAACGCCCCTCAAAGGCCCATCTTGTACAAAAATTCATGCCGACGGTGTCCTTCATTGACCATGAAAACATGATCTCAGTGGCGAGACTTGAGAGAAGTATGTGGTGTCCAAGAGGAGTATGGTAATGAAAAACAGGATTTAGATGAGTGTTCCAACCCTTTAAAGTCACTATAAACCCCTTGAGAGTAACGACTAATAACATAATTATTTTTTCAATATTGCAACAAAATTAATCAAAGTGGAATGGATGAGTTGAATTTTATTTCTTCAATATTTATTCTGTTATCACTTCAGGAATGGTCAACCTAGTAGGTTTTTGCAATTGAGTCTGGTGGCACACCATTGGGCATGGAGTCTAGATCTAAACAAGTAAAGCTACAGATCCAATGAGAAAACTATAAAAATCAAGATAGCAAAAAATCCTTTTAATGTTTGAGAATTTGGAAGAAGAAAAAAGAAACGAGACAGAGTTTATAGCTCAATGAAATAACAAACACTAATGGATGATAATACAAGAAAGGAGCATAAATGAAATCCAATCTTACAAACTAACATTTTCAGACATGGAAGAAAGCTTGTATTACAAAGAGGAAAAATGACACCACGTGACTTTCATACAAATTGCTCATTAAAAATGCAAATATATTAAAGACTCCTCAAATATACCAAAAGTGAAAATATCTTTTTTGATAAAATTCCAACCCTTCGTCATTCTTCATAAATTTAGGAAAGACTGCCAAAACTAAAACAAGTTTCTAGCAAAACTTAATTACAAAATCTAAAAATAGTAACGTACTTTATCAAATACATGCATATAGAAAACTTCCCAATCCTATCTGAATCTAAAGATCATGCTGTTGTTGGAGTCATGGTTAGAGATAAGGATCAACATGTCCAATTTGATGTGGTGGCATCCGAGTCAACAAGTGTCCATGAACTTTTTCCTCACAAAATCCTAAAAAACAAGTCTAGTGATCCCTTAAAAAATACAAACCCATGATAGTTCTTATAAAACTAAGATATTTTTTTCTAAATGGGTTTGTTGTGGACAAAAAATTCTTTTCGTTTAGTAAAATTCATTTTCATTTGTCTAGAAACCATTCCCTAAATTGTTGTGGTACAAGAAAACAGAGTCTTTTAACTCACCATTTTTACAGAAAAATGTTGATAATCCTGTTGTCAACATTTTTTTGTTAATCATTTTTCTGCATATGATAAATGTTGATAACACCATTTTCAGTGAATTATTCTAAAGAAAAATTGTGAAACCATCAATAAGTTGATGATCTCACTCACAACACTTTCCTTGTTTATTACAAATAAAATGTGGACTCACGGCTACACACTACAAACTATACTGTAAAATTCTCTAATGAAAATCAAACTGATAAATGGTTAAAACTAAAGTTGAAAAATTCAACAACCAATACTGCAATTTGAAAACATGCTCTTATAAAAAAGATTCTCATATTATTTAGCTTATTCATCACACCTAACTACTATACTGAAACAAAAGATTCTTTATCAAGTGATACAAAATTGCCAATATAACCATTACATTAGATGGTTACTCAATTGTTTCTTCTTTCACTCTTCTCAAACAAAAAAAAATCATTTAAAAAGGACAACCCATCATACCATTTCAAAATATCTCCTTTAACCATGAAAACTGTAATACTCATTTCCTCTAATGATTCAAACAGTAATACAAAAAAGTCGTTGAGAGCAAGGAAAAATTGCTCTTCTTGAATAGCAAGAAGGAAGGAGTAACCACGATCTCTGGATGCTACTCCTTGTTCAGTTTCATCAAATTCAAGATCATTCTCATAATAAATGGGAACAATCTGCAGAACATAAAGGAGTGGTTACTTCATCGAAAGGTAAATGAACTGCAGAAAATATTGATTGACTATCCATATCGTTCTCTTGATCTATTGAAAAACTCAGCTGTCAAAAGAAAAAATCAGATCCATGTTGTACTAATTTAAATATTAAATGAATCCATATGATATAAAAAGAGTCGTTTAAGTCCAAAGATTTCACCCTAACACAGAAATCAAATCCGATACAAACAGAGTTGTTTAAGTCCAAAGATTTCACCCTAACACAGAAATCAAATCCAATACAAACTGAAGTCTATCCCAACATTTCGAGAAGTATCCCAACCATGCATGGATTTATATGGCAGTGGAAAATTTTAATTTCATATGAAATGCCGACAGGTATTGACCAGGAGCAATCCTAGCAGAAGTTGGAGCTGAAGAAATCATCCTCCACTCTTTGCTATCCAAATTCAGCGCTACCACCGATCCCGTACTCGGAATAATTGTGACGCAGTCCATTCCGTCGTACGCTGCCACAACATCATCATCAAATGATGAAAATTGTAAGGTGTGTTTAGTCACAAGATCCCAACGTCGTCCGAAGCGATGTAAGTGCCATAAGCCCACAGAATAGGTGGGAGTCCCGGCATTACCTTTGCTGCCTGACACGAAAGCCAACAGATGTAGTCGGTTCCTGTACGTGAAAATCCCAATAGGCTGGCTTGCACAATCGGATAACGGAGAGAACCCATGCCAATATGCTGGCAGATTGCGAAACAGTATGTGTGTTGTAACTCGCCAACCGATGATCATACTTTGGGTTAAAGTAGATGGTGTTGCCATCTACTGTCGAAAGTAGTATATTCCTAAAGAAATTACAGTATATTTCAGAACAGAGCTTTGTGCTCCATTTATCTGTCGCAGAGCTGTAGACGAGGACGTGTACCTGTTCAGTTATTAGCTCTCCACACACCATCACTTTAAATTTCTTTTGATCTGCCGGGTCGATTACTATGTTGATACACGGCCGCATCTGCAGAGGAGTGGTTTCACAGCACCATGATTTTTTCATCAGACAGGACTCCAGACTAAGGCTCGAGTTCACCATTGTATCGGGCAGGAGTCGGTGTTGCTTTGTCAATGGATTAACCACCGCCAACTTCCCTTCTTTGCTCACAAGAAGCATCAGCCCGTCCACAGCTCCCTGGAGAAACCATCTACCAGGTTGACACTCACCTTGCGGAAAATACCATCTATTAGAATTGATGTGGAAAAGGCAAAATTGGTTGGTTTTCTGAGTCGGGCAGCCCAGTACAATCCAGGATTCTTGGTTTCTCTGGTCGTATAACTCTTGAAAGATCTTGCAGGAAGAGATCATGCGATGCCACGCTGAGCACGTTTTGGCAGCTATCAGGAGATCCACGATTGATAACCTAGAAAAAATATCATGCACGATGGCTTCAGGGAGGCGTTGGAACATGCATTGTGTAGATTCACCTTCTCGCAGTTTCTTGGGAGTCTGATGTGGTAGGATAGGAGGTTCTTCTCGTAGTTTCTTGGGAGTCTGATGTGGTAGGATAGGAGGTTCTTCACATATATCAATTTCAACTTCAAGCTGCGGATTGCCTAGGTCTTTGTCAATCTTTTTCTCACTTAACATCCCATCATTACTCAATTTTTGGACTTCGCATTGGCAGTAAAAGTCCTCAACCTTTATTCCGTCGTGATAAATCTCCATGATTGTGTTACTGCCTGGTACCTAATTAAAAAAAGATAACACTGAATCACCAAAAGTCATGAATTTATGTAATTCACACTAATTCTGAATAAAAGCTTCACACTAATTCTCAATAAAAGCTCCACAAGAGAAACAATGTCACTGATTTATGAATTTTTTTTACATGATATTTAAGTTTTTTAAAATATATCTAAATGTTACATTGATAAATAATTTATAATTAAATTAATAGAAATTTATTATAACAATTACAAAATTAATAGCCTCATGGGTTAGCCCAACTGGTCAAGTCCTCCCTCACCAAAACTGGACGTCACAGGGTCAGAGGGTCGATTCTATCCAAAGCCCCTATCCAAAGCCCTTGGGGTCAGGTCTGTCTTAGAATTTACATGCTGACCACAAGGATGTTTGATCCTAGAGATGAGCCAGAGATTTTACATGCTGAGGTTTGATCCTAGAGATCAGCCTTAGAATTTACATGGATGTTTGATCCTAGAGATGAGCCAGAGATTTTACATGCTGAGGTTTGATCCTAGAGATCAGCCTTAGAATTTACATGCTGACCACGGATGTTAACCACCTGAAAAAAAATAAAAAAAATTTACAAAATTAATTTGATCCTAGAGATCAGCCTTAGAATTCCTAGAGATCAGCCTTAGAATTTACATGCTGACCACGGATGTTTGATCCTAGAGATCAGCCAGAGATTTTACATGCTGAGGTTTGATCCTAGACATCAGCCTTAGAATTTACATGTTGACCACGGATGTTAACCACCTGAAAAAAAATAAAAAAAATTTACAAAATTAATTTGATCCTAGAGATCAGCCTTAGAATTCCTAGAGATCAGCCTTAGAATTTACATGCTGAGGTTTGATCCTAGAGATCAGCCTTAGAATTTACATGCTGACCACGGATGTTTGATCCTAGAGATCAGCCTTAGAATTTACATGCAAAGGTTTGATCCTAGAGATCAGCTGTAGAATTTACATGCTGACCACGGATGTTAACCACCTGAAAAAAAATAAAAAAAATTTACAAAATTAATACTTGAGAATAAAATTGGTTCGTCTTCACTAAGTTGAACCCACCAGCGAGCTAGAAATAGACCTATAATGCTTCCACCTTTTAGTTAACCCCCTGAAGATAGAATTAGACTTGATGCTCATCCTTATACTTGTTCACCAAATTATCTACATCCATGGACAATGGATCAAGCCCCAAAAACCCCAGAAATAGTTTCATTAGTCTTAGGGGAAGTACTTTAGGAAGTTGAACCCAGTGCCTGCTAAAAATAGACCTATAATTCTTCCACCTTCTAGTTAACCACTTTGAAGATAGAACTAGACCTGATGCTTGTCCCTATACTTGTTCACCAAAGGAAGCAAGACCATAGCTTGGCTCAATTTTTGGATGTAACATAATCAAGCTAATTGGGTAGTATGTGAGAACCTTGATTCATGGATTGAAATCTTTTTCTGGTGTTGCCCATCTAACTCACCTATCTTAGGGTCTTCCCACCTATCTAATAAAAATATATAAAATAATATTTTTGTTGTCAAATTTAAATAAAATGACTTGAAACAAATAAGAGAGGATCTGACTTAGTTGAAACATAAAATTTCAAACATGACATGTTTTCCAGAAAATAAAACCATAAAATTTATTATTATATTTGAAGACACTAAAACCTCTAAAATATTTTTCAAGAATAAAACCCTAAAAAATATAAGCCTCATCAGATGTTTCTCAAAAAATAACGCCCTAAAACTTACAACTCCAAAGTGTAAAAGCCCAAAAAAAAATACTAAAAGATCTGACTTACATTAAACACAATATTTCAAGCATAAAATGTTTTCCATAAAATAAAACCATAAACCATATTGTTATATTTCAAGTATTAAAAGATAAAAGACTTCTAATTTTTTTCATAAAATAAAACCATAAAACATATATGACTTATTAGATGTTTCTAATAAAATAAAACTTAAAACTTGACTATAAAGACAAATATTTTTAATAAAATAAAAATTTAAAAAATATAAAACTAATCAGATGTGTCTCTTAAAATAAAATAGGTGATATACAATTCATAGTCTTAAACCACAGAAATTAGAAAAACAGAGAAATGCAGGTAAGAGAATACTCAATACCAACCTGCCTGATAGAAGGTGGTCTAATAATACTCAATACCAACCTACCTGCCTGATAGAAGGTGGTCTAATAATTTCTCTGAAACTAAAGCTTTGATAAATTGATGCAGCTGAGTGTAGAAATACAAATCACAGTAGAATGCTTATTTGGCTGTTTGGTTTTAAACAAATAGCTTAACAAATAGCTTCAAACATCAACGAGGTTGTGGTTGTGTGCTAGAGGATCTGGGTGTGGGATGCCAAGGTGATTTTGACCACATAGATGGCCCTTGTGAGGGTTTCTAAAACCACAAGTCAAGCCACATAGAAAAAAAGACAATTTTGAAAAAAAACCCTTGATATATAAAACTAGGTTTTAGTACTGAATATAATGACCCAAAAGTAATTTTTAAATGTTAAATCTTCTACCTAACAATACATACTAAACAATAAATACTCTGAGACCCTAATATATGACAATTAAATATTTCTCATAAAATAAAACTCTAAAACCTACTGCTAATGACTATAATGACCCAAAAGTCTTTAAATGTTAAATCTTCACCCAAAAAATCCATAAACTGAAATTAAAATAATAAATAATCAATACCAACCTGGCTGATCCAATTTCTCCCCACGAAATCTTTGTAATTTGATGCAGCAAAGTGCAGAAGCCTGATATACAAACCAGAGTCCCCAGGCTAATAACTGATGGATCCAATTTCTGGTCTAATAATTTCTCTGAAACTAAAGCTTTGATTATTTGATGCAGCTAAGTGTAGATATACAAATCACAGTAAAATGCTTATGTAGATATCTAAATCACAGTAAAATGCCAATTTGATGGAGCAAAGTGCAGATATACAAACCAGAGTCCAATGGTGCCGTGGTTCTTTCCTGCAGCTTCTGGAATGAGGGCGAATTCTCTCCAGATGTCCGCAACTGGGATCAATCGCGGGTCAGTATTTATTTCAGATGGAGTATGGGAATGGTAGATGACTTTTGGTATTTATACTAATCGTCGAATTAAAAATTTAAGACGTGGTCTCCCAGTAGGAAAATATATGTTAATTTTTTATTGGGTCAAAGTAGATATAAATAAAAGTAAATAATTATAGTTTTTAATAAAAAAGTTTAAATTAGGCGAAATTAAATAAAATTAAAATTAAAAACAAAAAATTAATAATTGTTTTAAGATGTTTTAACCCTATTTAAAATAAAAATATGAAAACAAAAATTATTTTATATAATTAAAATAATAAAAAATAAAAATGGCTTTTGGTATTGAGAACTTATGGTATGGTATTGGTCCATGTTATTTATGTTTTTAAATCCATTTTAACTATATTAAATCTATGAAGTGGGATCAAACTTTTAAATGTACACGTTTTTGTTTCTTCTAGGATGGTGCACTGTTTAACATTTGACTAAGTCAATATAAACAAAATAAAAAAATTAAAATTTTTTGGCCCATGATTTTTTCGTATAATTTTCTTAACTTGTTGTTTTTGTTATGGTTTTCTTTTGTAGGGCGGCCTATATAAAGGCTAATAATTAAACCATTCTAGAGAGTTAGGAGGGTCCTAGTGATTAATTTGTATTAATTAAATCAATTTAGATCTACATTAAATCTAGATCTATCAAGTTTTGAGAGGGATCAAAACTCTAGAGTTACAAAGTAGATATAGGCTAGTTATGAAGACACAATAAGTTTTGGAAGAGATTATTATGTTTATAGGTGTGGTTATTTAGTGCTTTAAGAATTTAAATTTAACTATTATTTTTTATATCTTTTTCTCCCAGGAATATTTTCTCCCTAATCAACCCTAAGGGTGACATGTATGAGTAATAGCTCTATAAGGAAAATTAAATAATTATATTTATTATAAAAAAATACTTTAGTCAAATAAAATAAATTAAAATAAATAAAATTAAAATTGCTTTGAGAGGCTCAACCAAGGGTTATCTAGGAGACTTTTTGACTCGCCTAATTGAGGTGAAATCTTCCTTTTTATATTTAAATTGTTTTTTAGTTTATATGGGTTAAGAAGCTTTCAAACCCCTAGGAACTCTAATTGTGGAGAGATTACCCGTCCAACTTGTGATTTCAATCATTTGTCACCAGAAAAACACGAAATATTTCCGAAAAAGTAGCACTAGACTTAATGTTTAACATTTTGACTACATCTAATTACATAAAAATGAAAAAAAAAATTAACCTAATGTAGTTTGCTAAAAAAATATGGAAATAAAAAATAACCGATAAAATTAAAATAATAATAAAAATTGAAATGGTCCATGGAATGGGGAACCCATGGTATTGATCCATGGTAATCATGTTATTAGATCCATCTCAACTCAGGTATACTAAATAGGATCAAATCTCTAGATATGCAAACCTTTGATGCTTCTCAAAATGGGATCAAATCTCTAGATATGCAAACTTTTGATTCTTCTCAAATACAATGTTTAACATCTTGGCTTAGTCAAAATAAAAGAAAATAAAAAACATAAAATTCTTCCACTCTTATTTTTCTTATAATACTTTTAACTTATGGTATTTTTCTATGGTATTCTTCTGTAAGAAAAAAAAAATTGAGTTTTTGAAGAGATCTCTTTATATGCAAACTTTTGATTCTTCTTGAATGTTAATGTTTAATATCTTGATTAAATCAAGATAAATATTTGTGTCTATCAAGTGGGATCTGTTTTTATTGATGGACAGTGGAATTAAATGTTAAGATGTGATATTTGACCAATTTTTTATTGAGTTAAAGTAAATAATTTTAATTATTAATAAAATCACGGGACATAAAAGAAAATAAAAAATTAATAATTGTTTTAAGAGGTTATATTTAATATGGGAAAAGACATTGTTACAAAAAGAAAAATTAAATAGAAAGATTAATGTAATATAATTTGTTCAAAATAAAATAAAATAAAAATGTGGAAACAAAAATTACTCAGTAAAATTAAAATAATAAAAAGAATTAAAATGGTTCTTGGTATTGACAACCCATGGTATTGATTAATAGTATTCATGTTTTTAGTTTCATCATAATCATATTAGATCTATGAAGTGGGATCAAATCTCTTGATATACAATTTTTTTATTCTTATCCGATGGTGCAATGTGTTACCATTTTGACTAAGTCAAAATAAAACAAAATAAACAACATAAAATTCCCTAGTATTTCTTTCATATGCTCTAGCAAAATACCCAATATAGTAGAGATATTGTAATTTAATGTTTAACATTTTGACTAAGTCTAATTATATAATAATAAAAACAAAATTAAATAGAAAGATTAATGTAACGTAATTTTCTCAATATAAAATAAAAATCTTGAAATAAAAATTATTCTATAAAATTAAAATGGACCATGGTATGGAGAACCCATAGTATTGATCCATGGTAATCATGTTATTAGATCCATCTTAACTCTTGGTCTACCAAGTGGGACCAAATCTCTTGATATCAGAACCTTTACTTCTTCTTGGATGATGTTTAACATGTCAAAATAAAACAAAATAAAAAATAAAAAATTCTTAGGCCCTTGGTTCTTTCCCATGGTATTCTTGACTTGTCCTTTTATGCTATGGTATTCTTCTCTAAGGAGAGAAATTAAGCTTTTGAAGATATCAAATCTCTTTATATGCAAACATTTGATTCTTCTTGGATGTTGCAGACCTTTAATTTTCCCATGGTATTCTTAAAAATGAGCTTTTTTTAGGATATCAAATCTCTTGTTATGCAACCCTTTGATTATTCTAAGATGAGCATTTGATTCTTCTAGGATGCTACAATGTTTAATATTTTGACTTAGTAAAAATAAATCTCTAGGTCTATGAAGTGGGATAAAATCTCTTGATATGAAAACCTTTGATTCTTCTTGTATGCTCCAATGTTTACCATCTTGACTAAGGAAAAATAAAATTAAATAAAAAACATATATTCTGTGGCCCATGGTTTTTTCCCATGATATTCTTAAAGTGTGGTTTTTCTATGATATTCTTCTCTAAGGTGGCATATTTAAAGGGTGATAAATAAACCAACCTAGAGAGTTAAGATCAACATAGTGGTTAATAAGTAATAATTAAATCAATTTAAATTTGCATTAAATCTGGATCTATAAGTTTTGAGAGGGATCAAATCACAAACCACATGTAGGCTAGTTATGAGGACAAATTAGGTTTTGGAATGGATTATTGTGATATTATTCTCTAAGGTGACCTATTTAAGGGGTAATAATTAAACCAACCTAGAGAATTAAGATGGACGTAGTGGTTAGTAAGTAATAGTTAAATCAATTTGAATTTGCATTAAATCGGGATCTATCATGTTTTGAGAGGGATCAAATATCTAGAGTTACAAACCACATGTAGGCTAGTTATGAGAACAAATTAAGTTTTGGAACATATTATTATGTCAAAAGGTGTGGTGATTTATCATCTTAAGAATTTTAATTTAAGTATTATTATTTTATATTTTTTTACAAGGAATGCATCAGTAGACACCCTAAGGATGACATCTAGTGAGCTAACCTAATTCATAAAAATAAAATAAATAACTATTTAGTTATTAATAAAAGTATTTTTGACGTTAGTTAAAATTAAAAAATAAAAAAAGTAAATAATTTCTTTGACATGATCCAACCAAGTACCCAATATGGTAGAGATATTGTAATTCTAGCTTTCTTTAGTGAGACATTTTGGAAGCTTTTTTGGTCTAATTTATCTAAAATCCTACTTGATGGGTAACATGTGAAAAGTC
>APFE031261757.1:0-16610 GCA_000404065.3 Pinus taeda
ACGTTATTCATAATCTTTATTGTTTTTCCAAATGTAAATGTTATATTTGGAATACTACTTCATAACTTGTTTAATTACACTTTGTCTTAACAGTTATGCATTTGGACGTTTCTTATGATATTTAAATTAAAGAATTATTAATTCTCTTTGGTTTGGATTGATTTCATGAATATCTAGGTGAAAGGATTCTTAATTTCCCTTTGATCTTGATTACCCCTTCATTCGTCATTCATTATCCGAGTCTGAGAACCCTTAACTTCTCTCTCACCCAGATTGAAACCCTTTCACTCCTATGTCTCAAAGATCTAAAAACAATTTGCTATATTGCCCTTTGAAAGTTCCATTTAGTGAGTTAATCCAGTTTTGATTCCTTAGTGTTTGAATCCATAGCCCAATGGTCTAAAAAGACATCATTTTATCCATTTTTCTAAGCATATCCCACCACCCAATCTCAAATACAAATTAAAAATCTCTTGAACATTCATAACTAGCCTAAAATCACATAACTAAAACAAAGCTAAATTATAAAGAGAGAGCCCTCTCTAAGCATCAATAATGCTAGTTCTTGATCTCCAAAAGTAGTTTGTGGTTACCTTTGGTTTTTCTTTCTAATTAATTCAAAGGAATTATCAAAGTGATAACATTTCTGATGGCCATACTGGGGAAGACTAACATTTTTTTTAGAAATATTTTACAGGTTCAGATCTGATCTATGATGGTGGACAGTGATCAAACACACAAAGGTTAAAATCATCCACTTGGCGACTCCAAATAAATTTCACAATCAAGACTCCACTAGAGGAATGAACTTGAAAGAACAATATGAAAATATCAGGCCTTTAACTTGGATTGTTATCCAATACATTATGTTATCTCTCATTAAGAGAGTTTTTCAATGTATATTGTATTTTAGAGGAGATCTTTGATTAATTTTTGATTATTTTCCTTTGAAAATTGTAAATATATATCCTCCTTATCCATTTGAGTAGATTTCTTCTAAATCTTATGATGCCCATTTTCTGATTCAAGAGCATCAAACAATCAAGACTAATCGTACAATCCCTATACATATTGTTGTACCTTATAAAGTTCCTGATAGATATAAGCCCCTAATGTTACCTCCTATACTCCATGATTTCCTTGATAACTATCACAAATATCTCCCCAGTTTGGATGGAGAGAATGGTATCACTACCCAAAAACATATTCAAGATTTTGAGAATTATCTGGAGTTATTTGAGATTGATGAAGATGATGTTAGAATCAAACTTTTTGTTCTCTCTTTGCAAAGTAGAGTAAAGAGTTGGTTCAAAAATCTACGTATTGCAAGCATCTCAAATTTCCAACCGTTTGTCAAATTTTTCCTTGATAGATGGATAATCAAAGTCAATCCTTTTGTGGTCATAGAAGAATATAATTAGTTAAAAAGATAGCTGAATGAAACAATACAATAATTTTCTAACAGATTTAATCAAATCTATTATTCAATGCCATCAAATATAAGACCTCCTCCTAATTTAGCTCTCTTCCATTATCCAAAAGCATTTGATCTAGAGATAGAATTTCATCTAAGAGAAAGAAACCCCTCAACACTAGAACAGATACAGAAAATTCCAGTAGATGTAGTAGTTAATCTACAAATTATAACAGAAAAGTTGAAAGCAGGACCAGAGAAGAACAACATTGCATACGTAAAACTCGAAATTTTTCTAAGAAAAATAGAGGAAAGGATATAGAAGATCATCATGAAAGATAATTTTTTTGTTCAGAATCACCATGACACATTTATTTCATAAAAAGAAGAGGTTGATAACCATGAGCAAATTCCTATGAACTCCAACTACCATAGATCAGAAGATAGATTTATAGAGCAATATGTGGAGAGGCAATCTCCTGATCTAATGTGTATGTTTGACGAAATTAATTCTTTTAATGATTTGCCTCAATATAATTAGTATGAGGATAATTATATTCTTCAAATCCAAACTAACTTTATACAGCAACCCGAAACTATTTTCGGAAATAAAGAAATTCAGTTTTAGCAGCTTGGAAACACTGATCATCTTATTCATATCAGCTATGAAAGTGAGGAAGAAAGTGCAGAAAATTTGGAAATAAGTGAAGCTTCTTTGCATCTTTGTTTTTCTTCATTTCAATTAAGTATAGAAAACTTTAAAGCAATAAAAAATCAATAGTCTTTAGGTATTGATATTGACAAAAAAGAAGACAATGAAGATCTTAACTAGAATTCTTCAATTTTACTAGTGCAGTTATCAAATTATATTTAGATGTTTGATTAGATGACGCAGGAAAGTTCTATACCACTATGTTTTGAATCATTTCAGTTTTTAAGGAAAATATCGTATAATGTATCCAAATAAAAGGATAAACAACATGCAAAAATCCATGAAGTCCCATTAAAACCCATATGCAATAGGTTACAGTAATCCTTCCGTGTCCTTTATGGATATATTAGATGATGAATGCAATCAAAATTTTTCTCCATTAACTAACTATGAGATTCAAAATCAAGATGATAAAGGTTTCACGAGACAGACATTTCAATCAATAGAAATATCATTGTTGAGTGATAAAAGGTGTCTATTTAACTCCTATTTATCCTACATTAGTTATCAATCCGGGTAAGATTTTCTATTTCAAGAGTGTACACAGTATGTGGCGGCAAGTTCTTCAAGAGTAATGTTTCTAAATTACAGTACAGTGCTTTCAAATATAAGAGTAAATGGATGCTTGAAATAAAAATTACTTGCAACTAAAAGAAACTCAATGATCTAAAACTAAATCATTCACTCAGGAAATTAACAGCAATTATCAGTCAAGGATACAGTAACAGTAACTCATTCCTCTTTTAATTGATGTAAATGAAATCATACATAAATAAGATCCTCAATCTGAGAACTCTGACAGTAATAACCAATGTCCTTTATAGTTTTTGATCTCACACTCCACCCTAAATGATCGATTGGAAATGACAATGAATTAAACCAATAATTTTGTTGATAGAAATGGGATAACTATGCTAACTGTAACAATGCTGAAATGCAAAACCAAATGCGTGCAAAAAGGAAATGAACAACAATGCTATTTAGTGGAAATGAACAACAGTACTTATGAAACTAAAATGAATAGCAAAGTTAGCTTATTGGAACAAACAGGGAAGCTCTATAATTGAGATGAACATCATAACAATATAGTTGCATAGAAAAATAATCTTATTATGACGAGAAGGAACAACAACGCAATTCAGTTACAACAAATATAATGGAGCAATTCATTAAATCTGGAAACAAGAAAGAGTAAAGCAATGTGATTCCAATAAATGAAGATCAAACAAAACCATCACACAACAGATATCGTTAAGGAATGGTACAGAATAGCAAGTGGATCCACTAGTGCTAGGCCCTTAGCTGCTAGTGAAGCACCACCGGACTACTTCAGTATAGAAGAAAGAACACCAACTGGATTATGTATTAATCATATGCAAAAATTGTTATAGCCAGTCGTACTCTGTTTTAATCAACGAGAGTTGATGATCAATGTGAAAATACAATAGTAAGTTCTGAATAATAATGATTAATTTTTTAAAAGTGTTGTCCCTTTTATAATGGCCAGGCGGATAAAATAGGAATAGCAGATAGACTAGTAACAGTGATCCCTCAAGATCAAGAGATCCCAAGGGATCTGCTTAATCTTCTAACTTCAGTTAACTCTTTGTCTTTTGCGCTAAAGCTGTGATGTTCTTCTGTTCTTATCCTTAACTGCACACTCCAATCTTGGCCTGTTGTCTGGATACGGCTTCCTAGTGAAGGAACAACAGTTATTCTATTTTGTCTTTTCCTCCGGAATGGTAATTTTACATTTCTTCTCTTTCCTACATGAGAAAAGACAATAATTAACTAAATTGCAATAATCAATAACTCCCTAGCTTTCGCTAGAATTCTTTGATATATTATCATCTTTCGAATATAAAGGAGATATGATTAAGGAGAAAGATAAGGAAATAAATGTCAAATTCATACCTTTTCCATAGCTCAACACACTCCCGTGCTTACCCTTTTTCAACGGGTTAACCGCAAATGAAATGAACGCTTGAAACTGTACATCACCCACAAAAGGACTGGGATTCTTCTCCATTTCTTCTTCCAATATAAAATTATGTAAACAAAAATCACAGAGTAACCATTGAACTTTTACTCCATGGTGTTTGCAACAATTTATAAAATCCTTAATAGTTTTCAATTCTATAGGTTTCCCTACCCTAACAAACTTAATTTTTAACTGTAAATACCTCTCTAACAAAAATAAAGCATAGTTTTTGGGAGGGGACCTGCATGTTAAAACATCTGTATATAAGGAACAGAGAGTATCCATTTGACACATGACTATTTTCAGTTTGTGATCTGAATTTGAAACTACTTGAAAAAGGTTTGCAAGGTATTCAATTCAATAGTAAACATGTTTAAAAGATTCCCATGTCTTGCAGTAAAGAAACAAATGAAATTTTCAGTTGTTCATGATCCATTCAAGCATAGTAGAATTATTTCCTTTTACTCTTTAACACATTAAAATGAATTTTTTCTACAAAATAAATCAACCACAGATGCAAAAGAAGTTGATGAAGCAGTCCACGCCTCCTGGGCTACGTCTGCTAGGTCCAAGGCTCCCAAATGGGTCAGTCCTCGTTTTAATTAAATGATAAAAATGAATTTACAGCTGAATAGAAGTCTCTACAGGTGAAATAGACTGTAAAATTAGATTCAGAACACATGAATCCTTCACGATTGACTGCTAGTTCACCTCCAATGGATACCTGCAACCTGAAACAATTCTCACAATACTGGGCCCTGGCGGCTCCTAGAACTTCCACGGCTCCAAAACCTATGCAAATGACCTCTGAGGGCTGAAAATCCCATGCCAATAGCTTCAGAACATCCAAAATACCCAGATAAAAAAAACAAATTCGTCCAAAACCGCCTTTCCTAGCTAAAGTTATGGCCATTTACTCCCAACTGCTAGTTTCCCCTAAACGAACTCCAGCTAACTTTAGTTAAGCTCTGCCAATTATGGCGGGACCGCCAAATTTGGCGCTCCGCCAAACAATCCGCCAACTGAACTGCAGTTGATAAATGCATGTGACCACAACTCACTCGGCGGTTTACCTCGGATTTCGCACCCGGTGGTTAGGTTTGGCCCACGGTTCCAAGGGCTCAGTCATATGGCATGGGGGTTGGCCTTAAGGGTTGGCCCCCTTCATTTCTGGCCCGCCTGAAATTTAAACTTTAAATAAAGAATGTTCTGTTTGATGTTCAACAAACACGGTTGTGGCCCAATTGTAAGCCGCAGGGCTAATAAATGGCAGGTCGGGGGTTCAAATCACAACCCCACCAAAAATTTTGACATACGCCCAATACTTGTTGCTGACGTCATCCTGGGCCACATGGCGGCTTCTGATTGGCCCGTCCAAAAGGAATATTCTATGGAATATTCCGTGGAATATTCTTTTTTTAATTTTTTTTGAAAATTCAAAATTTAAAGGTTATTGGGTGATTCTGTTTTTGACGTAACTTTCACACACGGTGACCATTTTTCGAGCCGTTTGTGGCATCAGAATTGGGAGGACAAGATCTATCCAGTCGTTGAGGTTCAAGCTAGTTCTAAGCACTTTCAGTTTTGAGCATTTTTCGACACTTTGGACATGAGCCCCTGATCACGCCTCCCCATTGGGAAGCTTTTGGACCCCAAAAGCCTTCAACGACCTTTTAAAGAGGTGAGGGTACAACGCCCTCACTCTCTCCACCTCCATCCACTTTGCCTTGTTCGGTTTGCTGCCTTTGAAACCAACCCAAGCATAATCTACATTGCCCCTCCTTGAAGTGCATGTCCTTTTTGTCAAGGATTGTATCTTATTTCAGCTCATCTAAAAATTCTGGAAAGAAATCTTCTATAGATGGCAGTTGAATAGCGCTTTCATGATCAGCGATCAAAGGAGGTTCATACAAATGTAAGTTCTCCACATTAACAACAGAATACATTTGCATGTAGGAAGGCAAATCTAATTAAAAAGCATTATTTCCAACCTTCTTGAGGATTTTAAATGGACCATAATGAATAGGCTTCAGATTTTTACCTTCTCCTTGCATCCTTTCCTTACTAATGTACAGCCATACCTCATCCCCTTCTTGAAACTTGTGGTCGACTCTATGCTTGTCATGTCTTTCCTTGTACTTGTCTTGACTCTTCTCACGCTGTTCTTGAATTTGCTGATGTATTTGCTGAATTCTTTCAATGAATGAACGAGCTTTCTCAATATCACTATGACCCTCCATGGCGACATCTTTCTCAAGAATGAAATCAAGAGGTGATTTGGGCAAGTAACCAAAACAAGCTTCAAACGGTGAGGTGTTTGTGGAAGAGTGCTTGGCATGGTTGTAAGCATGTTGTATGTAGTGAAAATGTTAATCCAAAAGCTTGGGATGCTTGCTGCAATATCCTCTCAAGAGGTGCACAATGGTTCTGTTCACAACTTTGGTTTGTCCATCTGTTTGCGGATGGAAAGCAGTTTTTTTCTTCAACGTTGTGTCCATCATCTCCCATAGGTCGGACCAAAAATTTCCCACAAATCTGGAACCCCTGTCACTAATAATGGAATTAGGGAAACCAAAGTGAATCCATACATGATGAAAAAATAATTCAGCAGTTTGTTCACCAGTTATAGTTTTCTTACAAGGCATAAGTATACACATTTTGCTGAAACAATCAACTACTACATATAAATAATCATGTTGCTTTCTAGATTTTGGCAAACCTCCTACAAAATCCATAGAGATGCTCTCCCATGGTCTAGAAGGTACGACCAAAGGAGTATACAAGCCAAGCTTCCTATTACTAGGCTTTCTTGTAGCACATAATGAACAACCTCTTATGAACCTTGAAACAGAATCTACCATGCGAGGCCAATAGCAATACCTCTGTAGATGTGCAATTGTTTTGCTTACACAAAAATGGCCAGTAATAAGAGAAGAATGAGCTCCTCTTATGACATTTATTCTCTCCCCCTGTGGTATACATAAATTTCCCAAATGAAACAGCAAATTGTTATGCATGTGATAGTTATTTTCCTCTACATGATTGCCTTTACTGAAGCTAGCATACACATCTTTAAAGTCATCATCAGATGCATACTGTTCTATGTAACTATCATGTACAATGGAATCATTCTTAAGTAAGGTAACAGCACCAATAATAGGCCTTGAAAGCATATCAACAACTTTATTCAGAGTACCTTTCTTGTACCTTATTACCAAATGGAACTGTTGCAAGAAGCCCATCCATCTGAAGTGTCGTGACTATTGTAACTTGCTTTGTGATTGCAAGTACTGTAAGGGTTGATGGTCGGTATGTATAACAGTTTCTTTTCCCATCAAATAGTGTTTCCACTTTTTGATGCTTTGTACCAATGCATACAACTCCTTATCATAGGTAGGATAATTTACAACATCACCATTAAAAGTTTCAGAATGGAAAGCAATAGGCTTACCATGCTATAGAAGAACTGCACCCACGGCATAATCACTAGCATCGGTTTGTATCTCAAATGGCTGTCTCAAATCCGGTAATGCAAGGACCAGAGCTGAGCTAATCTTCTCTTTCAAAGATTCGAAAGCTTTTTGCTGCTTGCCTCCCAATTGGAAAGCACACTTCACACTTGTCATTGCATGCATAGGAGCTGCTATAGAGGAGAAGTTAGAGATGAACTTCCTCCAATATTGAGTTGCACCCAAAAAACTTCTTACCTCTGTTATGGATTTGGGAGTAGGCCAATTCACAATAGCCTCAATCTTAGCAGGATCAATCCTCAAAGCACCTCCTCCTACTATGTGTCCCAAATAAACCAAAGAAGTCTTTCCAAATTCACACTTTGACATTTTAAGAAATAACTGATTCTTCTTCAAAACATCAAGTACTTTCTTAACATGGATGACATGATCTTCTCTAGACTTGCTGAAAATTAAGATGTCATCTAAGTAGACAATAATGAAATCATCAAGAAAAGGACACAAGACATCATCCATTACCCGCATGAAAGTAGCAGGTGCATTGCACAAACCAAACGCCATCACAATCCATTCAAAGAGTCCTTGTTTGGTTTTAAACGTTGTTTTCCAAATGTCACTTTCTTCAATTCTTACTTGATGATATCCACTGCGCAAGTCTAACGTAGTGAAATATCAAGAATCTTTCAGCTGGTCTAGAAAATGAACTATCCTTGGGAGTGGGTAACGATTCTTTACCGTTATATTGTTCAAGGCCGTGAAATCAACACACATACGCCAAGTGCCATATTTCTTTTGAATCAGTACAATCGGTGACCCACATGGTGAAGTACTTGGCCTTATGAAACCCTTGTCCAACAAGTCCTTGATTTGCTTCTTTATTTTAGCATTCTCCATAATAGACATGCGGTACATGCATATGTTTGGAAGAGGACAATCTGGATGCAAATGGATTTCATGCTAAATCTCCCTCTTAGGAGGCAACCCTGTTGGCTCCTGAAACATCTCATGATATACATCAACTACATCATACAGATCTGATTTAAGGTTTGGATCACAATTGTCAAATGACTCATGATTCACATCAACGTTGGGCTTAATCATAAGAAGAAAAAAATTCCTACTTGAATTGACCAACCTTTTTACCTGTCCTGCATTCACCATCGCTATATTTGTCTTCTTGCGATGAGCTCTAACAATGAACTCCTTGCCATCTTTGAAAAGATGATATTTGTTTTCATGGCGATGAAAGATAGATTTCCTGTCAAACAAGTAAGGACTTCCCAAAACAATTCTTGCTATATCAAAAGGTACCACATCAAGTTCAACTGTATCAATAAAATGTGTAGTAATTGCAAAGCGCAATGTGCACTTTCTTGTAACTTGTAAATTTGCATCCTTGCAAATCCATCCAAGTGGATATGGATTTGGATGTGGAATGGTCTCAAGTTTAAGCTACTTGACCAAGTCTTCTGATATGAGGTTTGCTTGTGACCCACTATCAAAAAGTGTGTCAATCTTAGTATGTTTTGAAATCACCCTCACATGAAACAGTTCAATTCTTTCTTCCTCATTAGGAGCTTGTACATGATAGTTTGAGGTACTAGTGCTGGCTTGAATTTCCATTTCTTTTCCCTTCAAGTTTTTCAAACCCATGGCTGTAATTTTGGTTTCATCACTTGAATCATCCCTTAAATCTTGTGGTGTATATGTATTAGCAGCAGTTTTCTGTTTCCCTTTGGATTTATTAAATTGAGGTCTTTTTTCAAGATGTAATTTCCAATAGTTTTTCTCCTCATGGCCTGGTTTAGAACAATGTTTACAAATCACTTTCTCACTCTCCTGTTTGACAGATGCATTCTTTTTTCCCTTTCCCTTGGAGGTTTTCTCTTTGTTTTTCCCCTTGGGGGGCTTGTTTCTACCCTCTTCAAATGTGTTTTTTCCCCTTGCCTCTAAATGGGTAGCTTGGACACAAACCTCATCCAAGCTAGTAGGGTTAAACATCAAGATGGTATGTCTAAGGTAGCTATGCAAGCCACCAATATATTTCAACAAGGTTTCCTGGGTCTGTAAATCTACCCCTAACAAAGGAGCTCTTCTCCTGAATTCTTGGGTGTAGTCTTGGACACTCTGACCCTTAAGTTGTCTGAAATTTTGCCAGTTCATAATGGCTTTCTGCATGTGAGCAAGAGGATAAAACTATTTTTTAATGGCTAACAGAAATTTCAGGTCCATGTTAAGGTAACCTTTACTAAATTCTTGATTCTCCTCTTATCTTGGCCTCCACCAGACCAATGCTCTCCATCCATTTCAAAGAAGCCAACTGAATCTTTTTGGCATCATTCATGCATATTCTTGGATCCTCAAGTAAAATTCCAATGCCTATCCATTGTCAAGATTTCTGCATTTCAATTAACCATTTACATAGGTAATTTGAATTTTACATCAAGCTCAAAAAGGACTTTTTTCCAAAGGGATCATATGCTTGATGCCAGAAGGAAGAAGACGGGATGAAGGGAAAAAGGTGACTGGGGGTGGTGGATCACCATTACCTCCATGTCTTTCTGGAATTGATCATTAATCCTTCTTACCTCTGAACGACCCTCTCCTTCTGTGGTGTGGACCCGCTTTTCCAGCCAATTTCTCATTTCTTTCTTGGTACAATATCCTCACCATTTTAGTGAGGTCCAAGAAAGCCTTTCTGAAGACTCTTTCTTCTTCTTTTGGATCCATGTCTGCAGGAATTTCTCCTTCATGTTCAGACATTCTTGAAGCTTCTATTGAGACTCTTGAGGGTGAAATTGAAGGTGGAGGTGATGGCTCTCTGGCCTTCCTTGACTGAGGATTCTCTCGTTCTCTAGTCAACTGTCCTTCCCCTCTTTTAAGCTTCAACCTGGTAAGCATCAATACTTGGAAGGTAGTTAGAAGATCTTTGCACAAAAACAAGAAAAAGACAACTACACCAAAGATTGACTGAAAGAGTGTTTATCTACTTTGCAATTGTATAACAAGAGCATTTTCAAGGCTTCCTGGCTCGTTTCAGGCTCTGTCTATAGCTTATTTCACTACTTTTGATACAAAGAAACAACAACATAGCTCCGACACCAACTTGATCTGAAATTGAAACTACTTGTAAATTCTTTGCAAGGTATTCAATTTAGTAACATACATGATTAAAAGATGTACATGTCTTGCAGTTAAAAACAAATGAAATTTTCAGCTGTTCATGACCCATTTAAGTATAGTAGAATTATTTCCTTTTACTGTTTAACACACTAAAACGAATTTGTTCTACAAAATAACTCAACCACAGATGCAAAATAAGTTGATAAAGTAGTTCACCCCTCCTAGGCTACATCTGTTAGGTCCAAGGCTGCCAAATGGGCATGTCCTCATTTTGATTAAAAGCTCAAAATGAATAGACAGCTAAATAAAAGCCTCAACAAGTGAAATAGACTGTAAAGATGGATTCAGAACACTCAAATCAATCAGGAATGACTACTAGTTCTCCCCCAAGGGGTACCTGCAACCCTATACAGCTCTCATAATACTGGGCCCTAGTGGCTCCTAGAACTTCCACGGAGCAAAAACACCTGCAAATGACCTCTGATTGCTCTCTAACATGTGCCAATGGCTTCAAAATCATCTGAATAGTCAAAATAAAAAAAATAAAAAAAATAAAACATCGTCCAAAAAGGACTTCCCTAGCCAAAGTTATGCTCATTGAAGTTTTCCCCCAATTAGGCCTAGAATCACTCCAGCTAACTGTAGTTTAATCCAGTTAACTCCGCCAATTATGGCGGGACCGCCCAAATTTTGTGCTCCGCCAATATTCCCGCCAATCTAACTGCACCTTAATTGCTATTGGATAACTGCATGTGACTGCATTTCTGGGCTCAGCGGTTCTACATAGGATTCCGTGCAAAATGGTTAGCGGAACTGGTTCTTTAACTCCATGTTTGACGTTTAAATGTGAACACGTTTGACAACATTTAAACTTAACATAACTTATTTCACGCCAGTGGTTATGGTTTATAGCCCAGGGTTTTGGGCACGTGGTCACATGGATAGGGCTAGCCCCCTTCGGGCCCCACCCAAGACCAAAACCAAACATTTGTTCAATTCGTTCCGCATGCATTTCAAATCTGGCCCCCGTGGAGGCACGACACTTGTAGAGAGCAGGTCATGTGTTCAAACTTCTCCGTTGCCAACTTTTTAATGCATGCTCAAAAAACTGAGCTGACGTCATGATGATGTCACTTGGGCCATGTGGCGGTCTCCGGGCCTGCCACGTGGCAGCCTGCCATTCGCATCCCGAAAAGGAATATTTTGGGAATATTCTATTTTATTTTTTTTTGAAAAAAAATTCAAAATTTTAATGTTATTGGGAAATTTTTCTTTTTGGCATAACTTCCTCATACAGAGACCATTTTTCGAACCGTTCGCAGCGCCGGAATCAGGAGGACGAACTCTTTCCATTCATTCAAGTTTGAACCAGTTCTAAGCACTTTAAGTTTTGAGCATTTTATGACACTTGGGACATGACCACCTAATCATCGACCCTATGTTAGGTTCAGTGGACCCACCTATGGTTTTGTGCATGATTTTCGCACATGTTTTTGGATGTAATGGTTTTCAGTCCATGGTATTGGACGTGATGTTTCTTGGTCCATGGTATTGGACACTTCGACATGTATAAATATGAATTATAACATTGAAAGGAACATAATGAAAAATCAAGCTAGTAGTCCTGGTTTTGGGATCCAATGGAAAATCTTTGTGTTTATGTGTTTTATGTGTTATGCTGTCGCATTCTTTATTTTATGTGTTTTAGAATTCGTATGCAGGTAATTTCTGTATGGGGTTAAAACCTACATTTGGTATCAGAGCAGTTTTGGCTTCAAGGGGATGTCTTTGTTGCTGAGGGGTTTCGCTCGGGCCTATGGTAGACCCCCTTCAGTGGGAGATTTTCAAGATCGATTCTGGTGATGAAAGAAGATGGTGAGTAGTGGAAAGATAGAGATCGAGAAATTTAGTGGTCAGAGTTTTGAGTTGTGGAAACTCAAGATAGAGGATCTGTTGGTGGATAAAGATCAGTGGATCCTGGTAGATTCAGGTACTAAACCAACGGGAGTGTCCAATGAAGAATGGAAGAAGTTGGATCAGAAGGAAAATAGCACAATACAATTGTGTGTCTCAGATTTAGTATTGCTGAATGTATCATGGGAAGCTACGGTGAAAGCTTTGTGGGACAAGTTAGGGACTTTTTACCAATTTAAGTCTCTGTTAAAAAAATTGTTCCCACGGAAAAAGCTATATAACCTAGGGATGAAAGATGGAGACCCAATGACAGAGCATCTAAACACATTTTATACTATGGTAAGTTAGTTAGCATCTATTGATATTAAAATTTCAGATGAAGACAAGTGCATCAGTTTGTTATGTTCTCTACTAGATTCTTAGGATAGTTTGGTTATTGCAATAGGTAGCAATGCAACTGCCTTGTAGTTTTATGAAATAGTCTCATCCTTGCTGACAGAGGAGATGAGATGTAAAAATATGGAGAGTGAGAATGGTGATGTCTTGTCTATACGAGGATGGTCCTAGAACAGAAACAAAAAAAAAATCATTGAGTGGGAAATCTAAATCTACAGGAAAACATGTAAAGGTGGTGTGCTAGAAATGCGGAAAGGAAGGGCACTATAAAAGGGACTGTAAATATAAAGCTCCTAACAAAGGAAAGGGATCTGATGATGCTCCTTCTGCAGAGGAAAAAACCACCTCAGATGAAGGTAGGGATGCGTACTTGGATTCTTCAAGTACACATGTAGATCATGAGGCATGGTTGATTGACTCAGGTGCATCCCTTCACTTCACTCCCTATAGAGAGTGGTTCTATAAGTATGAGAAATACGATGGTGGTGATATCTTCTTAGGAGATGATAGGAAGGCTAAAATCATTGGTCATGGAAAATTAAAGTTGAAGTTGCAAGGTGAAAGGGTTAGAACACTTCTAGGTGTTCTACATATTCCTACATTGGCTAGAAATCTGATTTCTGTAAGTAAGATGGATGATGTAGGTGTAAAAACAGTGTTTGAGAAGGGTACCTGTAAGATGGTTCGAGGATCACTGGTATTGATGTGGGAAGTTTGGATTGGAACTGTACAAGCTGCAACATAGCACTATTGTTGATGGGTGAAATAGTTATGTGGTTCATAAAAGTGGAGTAGAAAATCTAGTGGTCTGTGGAGAGAAGACCATGCTGTGGCATCAAAGGCTTGGACATATTGGAGAGAAGGGCCTTCAAATACTTCATGGTAAAGGTGTGGTAGAAGGTATGACTAATATCTCTCTGGATTTTGATTTCTATGAAAATTGTGTATATGGGAAGCAGAATTAGGTGAGTTTCCCCTCTGCTGGTAAGAGGGCAAAATAAATATTAGAGCTTGTGCACAGTGATGTGTTAGGACTTGTGAAGGTTTCATCACTGTATAATTTTGTGTACTATGTATCATTTATAGATGACTTCTCAAGGAATACATGGATATATTTCCTTAAGAAGAAATCTAAAGTCTTTGACAAGTTTAAAGAATTTGAGGCTCTGGTGGAAATCAGACAGAGAAGAAGATAAAGGTGTTGAGGAAAGATAATGGTGGAGAGTTTTGCGGTAAGGAATTTGAAGCATTTTTTAAGAAGTGTGGTATATCATGGCAGAAGACTTCTCCATATACACCTCAACAAAATGGAGTTGTAGAAAGAATGAACAAGACATTGATGGAAAGGGAAAGAAGCATGCTTTATGGTGTCAGGTTAGGACAAGAATTCTAGGCAGAGGCAGTGGAGACAGCATGTTACCTAGTCAATAGATCACCTTCATCAGCGTTGGGGGATAAGAATGCACAAGAGGTATGGACTGGTAAGAAACCCTATCTTTCACACCTAAGGGTATTTGTATATGATGCATATGTACATGTTCCAAAGGATAAGCGAGCCAAGTTGGATAGTAAATCTGAAAAGTGCATCTTTATTAGGTATAAGGATGGTTTAAAGGTTTATAAGCTTTGGAACCTAGTAACAAGGAAGAATCTGTACAGTCGAGATGTTCATAGAGCTGAAAGATGTTACTAAACATGAAATCCAACCAAAGGAGCTTGAGAAGATAGAGTTTGAGCTAAAGGAGGAAGAATCAGAATCTACAGCAGAGGAGGAATCAGAAGATGAAGAGTCACAAACTCCAGGTGTGAGAAGATCAGTTTGAGAACGAAGGTAGCCAGAAAGATATAGTCCATCTGATTTTTGTTCAAATTTTATTTTATCTATTACTGATGATGATCCCAGAACTATCAAGGAAGCAGTAGATTCAGAGGATGGAAAACTCTGGAAAGAGGCCATGGTGGATGAAATAACCTCTTTGCACAAAAATAAGGCTTGCGATCTGGTGGAGTTACCAGCTGGAAGGAAACCCATTGTTATCAAATGGATGTTCAAGAAGAAGACAAATTCAAAAGGAAAGGTGGAGAAATGGAAAGTTCGGTTGGTAGCGAAAGGTTATTCCCGGGTGTTGGGAATTGATTTTGGTGATATTTTTTCTCCTATTGCCAAGATAACTTATACTAGATTACCTTTATCTATTGTTGTTGCTTTTGATTTTGAGGTAGAATAGATGGATGTGAAGACATCATTTCTTCATGGGGATCTAGAAGAGGAAATCTACATGAAGCAACCTGAAGGCTTTGCAGTGAAGGGTATGAAAGAATTAGTATGCAAGTTAAAGAAGTCTTTGTATGGGTTAAAACAATCACCAAGGATGTGGTATCATAAATTTGATACATTTATATGGGGAATTGGCTTCATCAGAAGCAAAGTAGATCATTGTGTGTATTTTAAATTAATTTGTGACCATGTTATTTATTTGGTCTTGTATGTGGATGATATGTTGTTGGTTGAAAATGACAAAGAAATTATCTAGGATTTGAAGACCCAATTGTCTTCCAAATTCGACATGAAAGATCTTGGTGCTGCAAACTATATTTTGGGCATGGAAATTAAAAGAGACCAAGAAAAGAGGAAGCTTTGGTTAAACTAGAGGAACTATGTGGAGGCAATGCCGCAGAGGTTTAATATGCAAGATAGTAAACTGGTGAAGGTTCCTATTCCTGTATGTGTGAGGTTATCTATTGAATAGTGTCCCAAGACAAAAGAAGACAAAGAGGACATGTCCCGTCTTCCATATGCAAGTGCAGTCAGTAGCCAGATGTATGCAATGGTCTGTACTAGACTAGACATTGCACATGCTGTTGGAGTGTTGAGTAAGTTTATATCAAAAACAGGGAAGCAGCATTGGACAACAGTGAACCAGGTTTTTATGTATTTGCGTGGCACTAGTGATTATGGTTTATGCTACCAAGGAAGATCAAGATTGGATAGAATGTTGAATATTCATGGCTTTAGTGATGCAGATTGGGCTGGGGATCTGGATCAAAGAAGATCTACAAGTGGGTATGTGTTTAACCTATTTGTAGGTGGAGTGATTTGTATGAGTAAGAAACAATATATAGTGGCACTATCAACTATAGAGGCATAATACATGGCAGCCACTCATGCATGCAAGGAAGTAGTTTGGTTGCAGAGATTGTGTTCAAGTATGGGGTTAGTACAAGGAGCTATAAGGATAGACTGTGATAGCCAAAGTACAATTTTCTTGGCAAAGAACCCTGCATATAATTCAAAGACAAAGCACATTGATGTTCAATATCACTTTGTCAGGGATATGATTGAAGAAAATAAGGTGTTGATGGTAAAGGTGGACACTTTGAAGAATACTGCAGATGCATTGACAAAATCTGTGAACTCTGAGAAGTTCCCTTGGTGTAGAGAGACAATGGGCGTTTCAGGGTTGGAAAAATGACTAAGCTTTCTTGTGGCCCCCTGTGGAAAGAAAACAACAAGTGGGAGAATGTTGGGGTGTGTTCTTTACACGACTAGCCCACATAGTTAACTAGGGCTCCCCCCAGTCCTTGCACCAATTGTGTAGT